>QANU01025860.1:12491-30622 GCA_003254905.1 Nissolia schottii | reverse complement strand
TCCGAACCCGATATAAAATTGTGGGATAATTCATTGACCTGTGGTGGGTTAAATAGGTGTCATAGAGGACCATCTAATAAATTGTGGCATAATTCAATGGCCTGTGGTGGGTTAAATAAGTGGCATGGAGGACCATCTAATATATGGTCCGTATGACCCTTGAGATTATGGCAAGATAAGTTGATTACTCGTCCGACCCTAGCTAAAATTGTGGGATAATTCGACGACCTGTGGTGGGTTAAATAGATGTCGTGGAGGACCATCTAATATATGGTGGGATAATTCGATGACCCGCGAAATTATTGTTGGAAATTTGATGGCCCGTATGACCCTTGAGATTATGGCAAGATAATAATCTGATTACTTGTCCGACCCTAGATAAAATTGTGGGATAATTTGATGACTTGTGGTGGGTTAAATAGATGTCATGGAGGACCATCTAATAAATTGTGGGATAATTCAATGGCCTGTGCTAGGTTAAATAAATGGCATGGAGGACCATCTAATATATGGTGGGATAATTCGATGACCCCCGAAATTATTGTCAGAAATTTGATGGTCCGTATGACCCTTGAGATTATGGCAAGATAATTTGATTACTCGTCCGACCCTAGATAACATTGTAAGCTAATTCGATGACCTGTGGTGGGTTAAATAGATGGCATGGAGGACCATTTAATATATGGTGGGATAATTCGAGGAACCGCGAAATTATTGTCAGAAATTTGATGGCCCGTATGACCCTTGAAAATATGACGAGATAATTTGATTACTCGTCCGACCCGATATAAAATTGTTGGATAGTTCATTGACCTGTGGTGGGTTAAATAGATGTCATGGAGGACCATCTAATAAATTGTGGGATTATTCAATGGCCTGTGCTAGGTTAAATAAATGGCATGGAGGACCATCTAATATATGGTGGGATAATTCGATGACCCCCGAAATTATTGTCAGAAATTTGATGGCCCGTATGACCCTTGAGATTATGGCGAGATAATTTGATTACTCGTCCGACCCTAGATAAAATAGTGGGATAATTCGATGTCCTGTGGTGGGTTAAATAGATGTCATGGAGGACCATCTAATATATGGTGGGATAATTCGATGACCCGCGAAATTATTGTCAGAAATTTGATGGCCCGTATGACCCTTGAGATTATGGCAAGGTAAATTGATTACACGTCCGGCCCTAGATAAAATTGTGGGATAATTCGATGACCTGTGGTGGGTTAAATAGATGGCATGGAGGACCATCTCATATATGGTGGGATAATTCGATGACCCGCGAAATTATTGTTGGAAATTTGATGGCCTGTATGACCCTTAAGGTTATGGCAAGATAATTTGATTACTCGTCCGACCCTAGATAAAATTTTAAGCTAATTCGATGACCTGTGGTGGGTTAAATAGATGGCATGGAGGACCATCTAATATATGGTGGGATAATTCGATGACCCGCGAAATTATTGTCAGAAATTTGTTGGCCCGTATGACCCTTGAGATTATGGCAAGATAATTTGATTACTCGTCCGACCCTAGATAAAATTGTAAGCTAATTCCTTGACTTGTGGTGGGTTAAATAGATGGCATGGTGGACCATCTAATATATGGTGGGATAATTCGATGACCCGCGAAATTATTGTCAGAAATTTGATGGCCCGTATAACCCTTGAAATTATGACGAGATAATTTGATTACTCGTCCGACCCGATATAAAATAGTGGGATAATTCATTGACCTGTGGTGGGTTAAATAGATGTCATGGAGGACCATCTAATAAATTGTGGGATTATTCAATGGCTTGTGGTGGGTTAAAAAGATGGCATGGAGGACCATCTAATATATGGTGGACAAGTCGATAACTCTTGAAATTATTGTCAGAAACTTGTTGGCCCGTATGACCTTTGAGATTATGGCAAGATAATTTGATTACTCGTCCGACCCTAGATAAAATTGTGGGATAATTCGATGGCCTGTGGTGGGTTAAATAGATGGCATGGAGGACCATCTAATATATGGTGCGATAATTCGATGAACCGCGAAATTATTGTCAGAAATTTGATGGTCCGTATGACCCTTGAGATTATGGCAAGATAATTTGATTACTCGTCCGACCCTAGATAACATTGTAAGCTAATTCGATGACCTGTGGTGGGTTAAATAGATGGCATGGAGGACCATCTAATATATGGTGGGATAATTCTAGGAACCGCGAAATTATTGTCAGAATTTGATGGCCCGTATGACCCTTGAAATTATGGCAAGATAATTTGATTACTCGTCCGACCCTAGATAAAATTGTACCCTAATTCGATGACCTGTGGTGGGTTAAATAGATGGCATGGAGTGTAACATCCCGATTTTTCCTTAGAACAATATTCGTAAAATATAAATGATTAATTAATTTTCTAAGCACGATTAGAGAGTTAATTAGAAAATTTTAGTTAAAATATCGCTAGGAATTTCGACGTGTCGCGGTAGAAAATTCGTCGCACAACCGAACCGCCATCGGTTGCCGATGAAATTTGGCACGCAAAACGGTGTACATGAAAATAATCTCCCGGAGAAAAATTTCACAAGCACCTTTAATATTAATACCCTTAGGTAGGTGGGAAATAGAGGATCGCGACGGTACAAACGGAATATTTTTCGGACGACCGTGCGCAACGCACTGAGACTGCGAGCGATAAAACACGAGCGAACCGGGACTGGGAGAAATTAAAATCTCCTCAGCAGCATGGTGATGGGCTGCACGGTTAGTGAAGGGAATTTTAGTCAAAAATATCTCCCTAATTTAAGCTTCCAAATGTCTATCACCATACCTCATCAAATCATAAACCATACCTTCTACTATTCACCTTTTTAGTAAATTTCAACAAAAAATAATTTCTCTTCTCTCATTTCAGCCTCTTGGCCGAACCCCCCATCAGCCCCTCCTCACTTCATTTTTCATCTTCAACACATTTCTTCTCTTAGCATTTCCAAGCTCCAAGAAACACCATAGTCTCCAAGGTAAGAAAATCAAGCATTCCTCCATTATTTTCCTTCTCCAAAACCGAACCCCACAAGCCCCAAGTTTCCTCATCTCATTCTCATTTCTTTCACTAAAAATCTATAGGAGAACTCTCATCTTATTCTCTCTAGTAAACTCAAGCCATTCCTCAAGAACACAAGCACATCAAGCTCATTCTTAAGGAAGCAAGCAAGTGGTGCTCCAACACTTTGGAGGCTTCTTGTCAACACTCACCCCACCAACCAAGGTCTCTTTGGAAGTGGGTAACTTAGGCTTTCACTCATTCTTTAGTGCTCTTGAGCTCATGGATGATTTTGTATATTTATGTGTGTTCATGTTTATGTGTTTTATGGCTAAAAATAAACTTGCTTGTGTTAGTAAAGATTTGATTAAATGAATGTGATTTGAAGATGATAATATGTGAGTTAAAAGTGCTGGAGTATGTGGAAAAATGTTTTAGTGTTGAACATGGAAGAGTTTTGAGAAAAGATGACATAGAATAAAGATTGGGTTTTTGGTGTAAAAAGGACAAAAATGGTATTTTGAGCAAAAAAGGGGAAATCTGTAATTTTGGGTATTTAGACTAAAAATCTGGGTTTCTTTTTATGAAAAATGGGTTTAGAGGTATTAAAAACCTTAGGGTCAAGTCTTAAGTCCATTGGGTTATGGAGAAATAAAATTTCAAAGAAAAATCGTTTTTTATGGGCAAGAATGGCATTTTGATCAAAAAGGGTAAATCTGTAATTTTGGGGGTTTGGACTAAAAATTTGGGTTTATTACCATGAAAAATGGGTTCAGAGGTATTAAAAACCTTAGGGTCAAGTCTTGAGTCCATTGGGGTATGGAGAAATAAAATTCTAAAGAAAAATCGGTTTTTCGGACAAAAATGACATTTTGGGCTTATGAGGGCAAAACTGAAATTTTGGGTAAGGAAATTAAAAATCTGGGTTTGTTTTCATTATAAGTGGGTTCAGAACTATGAAAAACTTTAGGGTCAAGCTTTGAGTCCATCGGTCAACCGTTGAATAAAAATTCTGACGAAAAACAGTTTTTCGGGTAAAAGATGATAATGTGTATTATGTCCATTGAATATCATTATGCATCATGAGGATACGGTCGTCGTCAGGATCTTAGGACGGCCTTAGAGAATTAGAAGTTATCACCTAAAACCTAACAAAGATCATAATTAAACCTTAGGGAAAACGGAGTATCCTAAGAAGGCTCCGGCCACGAGGGCTCGGAGAACCTTGACGATAAGAACATAGTTATGCAATGGGAATCCCTCTCTTGGCACGTCATACCTGACAAGCCCCTCCCCAGCCGTGCGAGATGGACTGGGCTATGATTATGATGCGCAGATAAAGATCTGAACACGGGTTTCCACCCAGACGAGAGAAAAGAAAGTAAGGAACGCTTGCGCTTTTATGTCATGACATTTAAAAGACGAGTAAGTGCACCCCCAGACGTGGTGTAAGTATCGCCCCCAGACGTGGCGAAAGGATTCCCCAGACGTGGATCAAGAGAAATAGATATGCCCCCAGACGTGGCATCAGGCGCACCCCCAGTTGTGGTGAGCAACCTACGCCCCCAGACGTGGCGGAGGACTGTCCCCCAGATGTGGACAGAGAAAGAAAAAGAGAGATCTTGTCCCCCAGAAGTGGACAAGCGAGCCCTTGCCTGCCATTGCTATCACTAGGGTACACTCCCGTCATTCTATCAGTTGAATGGTTGCAAGAGGTTGCGGCTGTATGAGGGATGACGGTCCCGCAGTCAGCAAGGGGGTAAGGGCAGTCAGCAGCGAAGAAGGACGCGACACAGGCGCGTAAGAGAAATCCTATCCCCTCATGCATTACATTTATTTGCTAATTGTATAAGCTGTATGATTATATCTGATTATATATGATTATGAGTACATGTTGAGTCAACCGTCCGTGAGACACATATGAGACGGTCACAGTAGCACCGAGAGTCTAATGATGAAGCACGATAACTTAGTAAGAAAGATTAGATCCCAGTCACCTAGTAATTAGATAAAGCCTGAAACACCCTAGCTAACTGTTTACCCGTACGTAGTAAACAAAGCTCACTCGGTTGTTGTCTACCTGGTCGGAATACCTTAGTCCATAGTTATCTTTTGAAAATAGTAGCATAAGAAAATAAGGACTGATTTTAAGCTTTTTAGTTGATCTTGCATAATTACCAAAATAGAGCCAGGCGTCAGAATAAACAATATAACAACACGTATAACGGTAAAATAGTAAAACATCCAATATACATATCCAAGTGGTCCACCATACAAAGTCATATCACTGTATACATAATATGTACATAGATCAAAATGTCACATACAGAATCCCAGAATACACAGCATCAAAATACAAGGACTACTGGAATACTACACAGTAAGCCCTTGGCAAAACATAATGCTCTATCTAGCTCTTAGCCGCTCATGGCTCATCAGGCGGCTCTTCTGCATCCTCAAAATAAGAGTCATCCTCTTCTGTACCTGAAGTCATAAAACAGTGGGGAATGAGAACGGTACGTTCTCAGTGGAAATAACCTTAGTTCCTGAGTCGTACATCAGATTATGTCGGACTTCAGGCCGCTCAGAGATCTCTAGTGAACATACATACTAATCAGCCTACTATTTATTATCTTGCCTATCTGAACGGCTTTATCAGCATTAACATGTGACATGGGAACTATTCTTGCTTACTACATTCTCGTGCTGATTAACAGTTCGTGAATATACTTAACCGTCTCGAGCGTGCTCTTGACGGTACGGCATAACAGCAGAAATTGAATTGAATAACGGCATGTAATCAGAATACATTCAGCATAACCGAGTCATCAGAATAAACATCACATCATCCAATACAGACATAGCAGAATTCAGCAGAATACAGACATAACAGAATTCAGCAGAATATAAACATAACAGAATTCAGCAGAATACATATCACAGAATCATCAACATAACCATGACAGAATGAGCAGCATAACATGTCCAGCAGAATGTAACAGAGTAACAGCATTTAACAGCATAACAGAATACAGCAGTGCAGCAGAATACAGCAGTATAACAGCATAGGTGTTATTCCCACCATAATAATGTCCTCTGTTGACACTAGTATGACGGAATAACCTCACACCCTCAGTATAGGCCGACACTGTCCTGACCTTACTGCGGTGGGCTTCCACCTGCCGTGTGCCCCTAGGGACCCCTCGACAGTGGGCTGGTATTGTACCCCCACCTAAGCTTGCCCCCGTACGACAATGCATAGGCGTGGTAACCGCACACCTCCAGGTATGCCATCTCGACACCACCTGTGGCGGGCTTCCATCTTCAGTATGTCTATCCGACCTACTGAAATGGGCTTGTTATTTGGCTCTCGTGATCACGGCCTCAGCAGCATGTGGCATATAGCCAATTTCAGTAATTGGGCATTTAGCCCTTTTCAGTATGTGGCATATAGCCATGTTTCAGCAGTATGGGCATTGGCCCTAGTTCAGCAGTATTGGGCATTGGCCCTGATTCAGCAGTTCAGCAGTAATTCAGCATTTTGTACCTGCAGCATGGCATACTTGTTCCCTATGGTTCATTTCAGCATCTTTTCTTAATTCAGAGTTAATTATCATATCTTTAACTAGGTGTCTCAGAGTACGTGGCATATCACATATTTCAACATACTTTATCCATAACATGCATGTTCCATTTTAATTCCTAACATACAGCATATACGAGCATACAATTCAGCCATCAATCAGCATACAGCATCCATTACCATATTATGAGCCTCAAGAGGGTACCATCAGCTTTTCTTAGTCTCAGGCCGCTCAGCGAAAACTGAGGTTCGCTCAGCGGTTTGGACCTTGGCGCTCAGCGATAAAGGTTGCATCGCTCAGCGGTACCAACCTTATCGCTCAGCGACTAAACTTTCTCGAGCCTTCTTCCACCGCCTTAATTTCAAAATATCTTTTCACCTTTCCACGTTGGCCATGTCTCGCTCAGCGGTGCCTGAGGCGTCGCTCAGCGACCCCTGTTCGAGACATGCAAACCGAATTGCCATTCTCTTCCATTTTCTCCCATTCTCTTCCATGGCACCCTACATGAGTCTCACACATGATTCAAGCATAATAATCACATATAATCAAGGTCACAAGACCCTTCAGAATTGTCTCCCTAAGTCCTAACATAATTTCTAACATATTTCATCATAAAATCCATAATTCACATACATACACATACAAGCACATAAACCTCTTGAAGCATCAAAGAGGCAAGGAACTAGAGTTACCCACTTCCTCAAGAGCTTCTTGATGCTAGTAGAAAAGGAAACCAAGCCTTGCTTGCTTACTTGAGAACTCTTTAACCTAAAATGACATCTTAGCATAATTAGGGTAAAGATGGATTATGGAAGCTTGGCTTTGTACCAAGGGATGAAACTCACCAACTATGCTTGCTTTGCCTTCCTTAGGGACTTAAGAATGAATTATGATGATGAGCTTGAGGCTTAATGGCTTGCTTGAACTCCTCTTTGTCAAGAAAGCATAAACCCTAGATTATGGAGTTTAGGGTTATGGAACTTGATTCTCTTGTTCCCACTTGAAGAGAAACTCTTCACCTTGATGCTAGCTTGTCTCCTTGATGATGTTGAGTAATTGATGATGATGAGAACAAAAGATGATGATGATTAAGCTTGGTGAATTTGAAGCTTTGTGGTCTTGGAACCTTAGAAGAAAATGAAAGAAGTTTAGAGTGTTTGTGTATGTGTGTGTTCGGGCTTGGCATGGGGAAGGGCTGGCCGTGGCTTTTCTTTGTCTCATGGCCATGTGTATTTCCTATTTTGCCCTTAGTGTATTTTAGGTTATGTTTGTTCATTAATTGTTTATGTCCGGACGTCCTAAAAATATTCCGGGCATACCGTTGTGACCTATTAATTATCCTGGTTAATTCTAAAATATTACTTGACATATTCTTGATTTATTTTCATATTAATATATTTTACAGACTCCTATGAGTCGTAAAGAAATTACAGTAAAACCCTAATTTCGATCCGAACGTCACCGGACGTCACGAGATCGTCAAAGAATTATTTTTAACTAATATTACAGAAATAAAATTAATATTTGAATTTTAGTTCATTTTATCTTGCCTTTTCCTTATTATTATATTTTTAATTTTGCCTTAAATAGCATTTTAAATTGGAGGAAAAAGTCGGGTTGTTACATTCCACCCCCCTTCGAAAAATTTCGTCCTCGAAATTGAAAGATAAGGATAGATCCATACCTCTTAGAATAATTCCGGATAAGCTTGCTTCATATCCGCTTCTAATTCCCATGTGTGCTCTTCAACTTCTCCGTTCGTCCATACCACTCGTACCATAGGAATCTCCTTGTTCCTTGTCTGGCGAATCTTATGATCAATAATCTTCTGTGGTGTCAGCGGTAAAGACAAATCTTCTCTCAACTGTATCTGTTCCGGTTGCAACACATGGTCGGGGGATGCATAATACTTGCGCAACTGAGAGACATGGAAAACATTATGAATGTTGGCAAGATTCGGTGGAAGAGCTATTCGGTATGCTACTGGACCGATACGATCTAGAATCTGGAACGGCCCAATGAATCGGGGGTTCAGCTTCTTGATCTTCAATGACCTCCCAATACCTGTTGCCGGAGTAACCTTTAGGAAGACATGATCTCCCTCTTGGAACTCAAGCGGCCTTCTCCGGTTGTCTGCATAACTCTTCTGCCGGCTTTGCGCCGTAAGCACTCTTTTGCGCAACAACTTCATCAATTCTTCGGTCTCTCGGGTCTCTTCAGGACCTAGATAGCGATATTGCCTGCTGTCGTTCCAACACAAAGGCGACTGACATTTTCGGCCATACAATGCTTCAAATGGAGCCATACCAATACTGGCTTGATAACTGTTGTTGTAGGCAAACTCCACAAATGGCAATATTTCCTCCCAGTTTCCTGGTGTATCAAGTGCACAAGCTCGCAACATATCTTCCAAGGTCTGAATAGTACGTTCAGACTGACCATCAGACTGAGGGTGATATGCAGAACTCAAGTGCAACTGCGATCCATAAGCTTTCTGAAACGCAGTCCAGAATCTGGAAGTAAATCTAGGATCCCTGTCTGAAATGATAGAAGATGGTACTCCATGCAATCTTACCACCTCCTTGATATACAGCTGTACAAGCTTCTCCAATGCATAAGTCATCTTGATTGGGATAAAGTGAGCAGACTTGGTCAATCTGTCCACAATTACCCAAATAGCATCAACTCCAGTTCGGGTACGTGGCAAACCTGAAACAAAATCCATGGCTATGGCCTCCCACTTCCACTCTGGAACTTCTGGAGGATTCAGCAGCCCTGGTGGTTTCTGGTGCTCAATCTTCACCTTCTGGCAAACCAAGCACTTCTGTACCCAGTCCTCAACATCTCTTTTCAACCCTGGCCACCAGAACATATGCTTAAGATCATGATACATCTTAGTAGTACCTGGATGCATCGTGAACTGACTCTTATGAGCTTCTTGTAAAATATCCTCTCTTAAGCTGCCTTCCTTAGGCACACAGATGCGTCCATCAAATCTCAGGATCCCATCAGTATCCCTGGTCGCCTCTTTAATCTTATCTTCTTTAACTGCTTTGCAAAACTTGCACCAAGTATCCTCCTGGCAATTCTTCTGAGCTTCTACTATTCGGTGCTTAAAATCACTACTGACTTGAAGAGGATACAATGTCAACCTGTCATACTGACGTGCAACAGTCAGATTAAGGTCGCGAAACTCCTCCAATAACTTTGCTTCATGCACCATCATATGAGCCATCTGCAAAGACTTCCGGCTCAACGCATCAGCTACTACATTAGCCTTCCCTGGGTGGTAATTGAGGTTGAAATCATAATCCTTGAGGAATTCGATCCATCTCCTCTGACACATATTCAACTCCTTCTAATCAAACAGGTACTTCAGACTTTTATGATCTGAATACACCTCAAATCAACGTCATACAAATAGTGTCTCCAAATCTTCAATGTAAATACCACCGCAGCCAACTCTGTGTAGGATAGTTTACCTCGTGCTGCTTCAATTATCTCGAGGCATAAGCTATCACTTGACGTCGCTGCATCAGAACACAACCCAGTCCAGCACCTGACGCATCACAGTAGACCTCAAAAGGTTCCTGAGGATCAGGTAGTACTAGCACTGGAGCAGTGGTCAACCTTTCCTTTAACTCGCAGAAACTTCGTTCACATTCTACAGACCAAGTCATCTTTGCCCCTTTTCTGGTTAGCTTCGTCAACGGCAAAGCAATCTGTGAAAATCCCTGAATAAACCTCCTGTAATAACCAGCAAATCCTAGAAAACTCCGTAGCTCAGTCACTGAAGTGGGTCTCTCCCAGGTTCTAACTGCTTCAACCTTCTAGGATCCACTGATACGCCTTGCTCTGAAATTACATGACCCAAAAATTGCACCTTCTTGGCCCAAAACTCACATTTGGAGAGCTTGGCATACAATTGTTTCTTCCTTAGAATCTCCAGTACCATCTGTAAATGTCTAGTGTGCTCTTCTTCACTCTTAGAGTACACCAGAATGTCATCAATAAAAACAATGACACATTCATCCAGATATTCACGGAAGATCCTATGCATATAATCCATAAAAATCGCGGGAGCATTGGTCAAACCAAAAGACATCACTGTAAACTCATAATGCCCATACCGAGATCGGAATGCCGTCTTAGCTATATCCTCCTCTCGTACTCTAATCTGATGATAGCCAGACCGCAAGTCAATCCTTGAAAAGATCTTAGCATCTTTCAGCTGATCGAGAAGATCATCAATCCTAGGCAATGGATACTTGTTCTTAATCGTCACTTTGTTCAATTGCCTATAATCGACGCACATTCTCATAGTGCCATCTTTCTTCTTCACAAACAACACCGGTGCTCCCCACGGTGATGCACTTGGCCGTATGAATTGTTTCCCCATCAACTCTTCTAACTGCCTCTTCAATTCCTGCAATTCCAATGGAGACATACGATACGGTGCAATAGAAATAGGTCCAGCACCAGGCACCAGATCGATAGAGAATTCTACTTCCCGTTTTGGTGTGAACACTGGAATGTCATCAGGAAACACATCCGGATAATCCCGAACCACCGGAATATCCTTAACCTCCTGCTTGGAAACTACCACTTCGGATGATGCAAAGAATACACAGCCTTGGTCTCTTACCTGACAGAAATAGAAAATTGGCAACTCCTCCTCTGAAGCTACAGAACTGATACCCATAGAAGGAAAAGTAACCAACTTCCTAGCACAGTCGAGGACCGCCTGATTAGCCTTCAACCAATCCATCCCTAGTACCACATCCAAACCTACTAGGGGAAGACAGATTAGATCAGCCACGAATTCTCGCTCCTGCAGCTGAAGCGGACAACACAGACAAACTTGACATGTCTTAACTGGCGGTGCAGTAGGAGTAGATACAGCAAGAGTGTACGGCAGTGTCGTAGGAGATAACTGTAACTCCTTCACACAATCGTAAGAGATAAAGGAGTGGGATGCTCCGGAATCATACAAAACAATCAAAGGTTTCCCATAAATAGTACAACTACTCAAAATCAGACCTTCTTTCTCCTTAGCTTCCTCAGCAGCCATGGTAAATACTCTGCCTTGACGGAGGGTGGGTGGTGGTGCTATTGGACACTCTCTGACAAAATGCCCTGCCTTACCACACCTGAAGCACACTCCCTGTCCAGCCAAACATTCTCCAGAATGCGCCTTGCCGCACTTTGGACAAGGTGTACGTGAATCTGCTCGCGGCTGAGACTCCGGCGTGCTCCTCCTCTGAGTACCTACTGACAGAGATCTTGACGCTTGAGATCCTGTCCCTGCTGGCCCTGTTCTGGGCTGACTCTGTCCTCTACCTGCTCCTTGTTGAGGCCTTGGTGGAAACTGACCTCGGCCTCGTCCTGCTACTGTTGCCTGAAACAGTCCCTTCCTCCTCGGTTCACTCTGGGAACTGCCAGCATCATCAAATCTTCTCTTGAATCTATCACTCCTTACCTGAGCCAGATCCCTATTGGCTTCCTCTTGAGCCAAGCAAGTGTTCACCAAAGTACCATAATCACGGACACTTGCTACATTCAGAAAGACCTTCAGTTCAGGCTTCAAACCCCTCTGGTATTTGGCACACTTCCAACCTTCACTCGGATTCATCCTGTACATCGGCGAATATCGACAAAGCTTCTCAAACTTTGTCGTGTACTCAGTCACTGTCATTGATCCCTGTTTAAGATCCATAAACTCTGCCTCCTTCCGATCCTGCAACTCCTGGGGGAAGTACTTGTCCAAGAATACCTCCTTGAACCTGTTCCATGTCACTGGATCCTCATCCCGCTCAAACTGGGGCTTTGTGGTATCCCACCATTCGCCCGCTGGTCCCTCTAACTTCTGAGAGGCAAACTTGACCTTTTGTTGTTCAGTGCACGGGATGTCTTCAAAAATCTACTCCAATTTCCTCAGCCAGCCATGCACTAACTCAGGATCCATTACCCCTTCAAACATTGGTGGATTGGCACACGAGAAATCTTGAAACTTCGTAGCCTCTAACTCCTGAGCTGTCGGGGGCGTGTTACTTGGGCATTGGAAGCAGCCATCAATGCCGTAGCCTGAGCTATCTCCTGCAGAACATCTGTAAGTTCTAGGGACTCTGGAGTACGCTGTGTAGGATCTCGGCGAGGTGGCATATCTAATATGTCGTACCTGCACAGTTCGAGGTGATCAGTCTCAAGAAAGGCAAGTACACAGAAACTTAGCACATACCACTTAGCTGAAACATACACCGTAATCATGCCCGAAAGCATAGTGCAGCTCAGTCCTCAGGCTCTTTTGGACCAAACTGCTCTGATACCAAATGAAACACCCTAGCTAACTGTTTACCCGTACGTAGTAAACAAAGCTCACTAGGTTGTTGTCTACCTGGTCGGAATACCTTAGTCCATAGTTATCTTTTGAAAATAGTCATTGCTCATAAAATAAGGACCCGTTTTAAACTTTTGCTTGTATCATATTAATAATAACATAGAGCCATGCGTTGGAAATAAATCAATATAACAAAGCGGATAACATTATGATAAATAGAACATGTAATATACATCCAGTGGGTCCACCATACAAAGTCACATCACTGTATACATAATATGTACATAGATCAAAATGTCACATACAGAATCCCAAAATACACAGCATCAAAATACAAGGACTACTGGAATACTACACAGTAAGCCCTTGGCAAAACATAATCCTCTATCTAGCTCCTAGCCGCTCATGGCTCATCAGGCGGCTCTTCTGCATCCTCAAAATAAGAGTCATCCTCTTCTGTACCTGAAGTCATAAAACTGTGGGGAAAGAGAACGGTAGGTTCTCAGTGGAAATAACCTTAGTTCCTGAGTCGTACATCAGATTATGTCGGACTTCAGGCCGCTCAGAGATCTCTAGTGAACATACATACTAATCAGCCTATTGTTTATTTTCTTGCCTATCTGAACGGCTTTAGCAGCATTAACATGTGACATGGGAACTATTCTTGCTTACTACATTCTCGTGCTGATTAACAGTTCGGGAATATACTTAACCGTCTCGAGCGTGCTCTTAACGGTACGGCATAACAGCAGAAATTGAATTGAATAACGGCATGTAATCAGAATACATTCAACATAACCGAGTCGTCAGAATAAACATCACATCATCCAATACAAACATAGCAGAATTCAGCAGAATACAGACATAACAGAATTCAGCAGAAGATAAACATAACAGAATTCAGCAGAATACATATCACAGAATCATCAGCATAACCATGACAGAATGAGTAGCATAACATGTCCAGCAGAATGTAACAGAGTAACAGCATTTAACAACATAACAGAATACAGCAGTACAGCAGAATACAGTAGTATAACAGCATATGTAACAACCCGACTTTTCTCGTTTTTTAAGACATTGTCTAGAAAAGACGTAAAAAGATAAAATGCGGAGAAAGGTGAGATAAAATGGAATAAACTTCTAGTATTGATTTTATTTCTGGAAGATTAGTTAAAAATAATTATTCTGCGACCTGGTGACATCCGGTGACGTCCGGATCGAAATTATGCAGTATTAGAAATTAATTGTGACTCAATAGGAGTCTGTAAAATATATTAATATGAAAATAAATCAAGAATATGTCAAGTGACATTTTAGAATTCATGAGAGGAATTTTTAGAGCATAACGGTATGTCCGGAATATTTTTAGGACTTCCGTACATAAAGAATTAATGCATAAACATCACCTAAACATACTAAGGGTAAAATGGTAATTTTGGGTGGCCAAGGAAGTAAGAAAAGGCCACGGCCAGCCCTTCCTCTTCCAAACCCGAAATCCATCCCCAAAATTCTCCTAAGTTTCCATTCTTCCAAAGCTTCCTAAAACCTAAGCTTTCCATAGATTTCTCCAAAGCTTCTCCAAGGTAAAATCATCACCTTTGCCTATCATCATCTTAAATTCTCCTCAAGAAACTCAAGGAAACAAGCTAGTATCAAGGTTAGGGAGGTTCTCCAAGAGAAATCCAAGGATTCAAGGTGCTAACCCCAAATCTCCATAATCTAGGGTTTTATGTTCCTTTAACTTAAGAGCTTCGAGCAAGCTTCAAGTTTATATTTCCATCACCATAATTCATTCCTAAGCATCTAAGGAAGGCTAGGAAGAGTTATGAGTGAGTTTTCATGATAGGGTAAGGAGTTGTTCTACCACAATCCATGGTTGTGCTAATTAGGTTAAAATGATGTTTTAGGTCAAGGAGCTTCCAAGTAAGAAAACAAGGCTTGGTTCTCTTGTCTCCTAGCAACAACAAGTTTGTGAAGAGGCGGGTAACTCTAGTTCCTTACCTCTTTGATGATGAATGATGTTTATGCAAGTTTGTCTATGTTTGATGATTTTGAGCTATTATGTGCATATATGTTAGAAATGATGCTAGGACTTAGGGAGACAATTCTGAAGGGTCCTGTGACCTGGATTAGATAGGATTATTGTACTTGAATCAGGTATGGAACTCAAGCAGGTGCAACGGGAGACTATGGAGTAAGGTGGAAGAAGAAAGGAAATTAGGTTTTTCATTCTCGCCAGAGCATCGCTGAGCGGTCCCTCAGTCACTGCTGAGCGACGCTGGGCTGACGTGGAAAGTAAAAAGATATTTTTAAAAAGTAAGGCGGTGGGAGTCGGTGGAAGAAAAGTCGAGAAAGTAAGGCCGCTGAGCGATGGAGTTAGTGCCGCTGAGCGATGGAGTTAGTACCGCTGAGCGGTGAAGCTATCACCGCTGAGCGATACAGCCCTCACCGCTGAGCGTAAAGACCCAAACCACTGAGCGAACCTTCAGTTTCGCTGAGCGGCTTGAGACTGGTAAAAGCTTATGGCACCTTCTTGAGACTCCTAGGCTAGTCTTTAATGCTATGTTGGTGACTGATAACTGAAATGTGTGAACTTATATGTTGTATGAGAATGAAACGTGCTGAACATGAATACTACCTGCAATCCATGTTGATAATTGCGTTTTTCATGCATTTATGACACCTAGATCAAAGTCACTATAATTAACTATGAGATAAATAAAGATGCTGAAAAGAACCATAGGGAATAAGTATGCCATGCTGCAGGTACCTAAATGATGAAAAAGGCCCAATGGCCAATGCTGAACAAGGCCCAACGGCCAATGCTGAAAAATAGCTATATGCCACATGCTGAAAAGGCCGTGATCACGTGAGCCACTATGATCCCACTTCAGGAGGTCTAGGCATCCTGAATGTGGAAGCCCGCCACAGGTGGTGTCTATATGGCATATCTGGAGGTGTGCGGGTACCACGCCTATGCATTGTCGAAAGGGGGCAAGCTTAGGTGGGGAGGTACCACCCCAGCCCACTGCCGGAGGGTCCCGAGGGGGCACACGGCAGGTGAAAGCCCACCGCAGTGAGGTCAGGACAGTGTCGGCCTACACTGGAGGTGTGAGGTTATCCCGTCATGGTGATGTCCATAGAGGATGTCGTTATGGTGGGAATAACAGTATTCCAAGCGGGTTATGCTGTGATACAGATTCAAGGCATCAAATGCTGTTACAAGCTGTTATATTCTGATAAATGCTGTACATGCTGTTATATGATGCTATATGTTGTTATATGCTAACATATGTTGCTGACTGCTGTTACAAGTTGTCATATGTTGTTGAATGCTGCTATATACTGTCATGATTATGCTGAAGCTGCTGTGATGTATATTGTGAACAACTTCATGATAGATGTCTGTTATGCTGAATGTATATTATTATGTAAATTATTATGCTGAATATACGCTGTTATGCCGTACCGTCAAGAGCCTGCTCAAGACGGATTTCTTACAAACTGTTAATGAGCACGACAATGTAGTAAACAAGAGTAGTTCCCAGATCACCTAATGATGTAGGTAAAGCCGTTCAGATAGGCCAGATAATAAAATGGTAGGTTATAGTATGCCTGTTCACTTAGAGATCTCTGAGCGGCCTGAAGTCTGACATAATCTGTTACGAGACTCAGGAACTAAAGTTATTTCCACTGAGAACCTACCATTCTCATTCCCCACTGTTTATGACTTCAGGTACAGGAGAAGACAACTCATATTTTGAGGATGTTGAAGAAGAGCCACCAGCTGAGCCATGAGCGGTTGGTAGATAGATAGATGTTGTATTTTGATATGCTGTAGCAACTGATGTATTCAGTATTTCTGTATATGAGATGTTAGGTTGTGTATTATATATACATTTTGTGACTTTGTATTATGGACAACTTGTTGTATATATAGAGATGCTTTAGTAATATACAGATATACGTTTTGTTATATTAATGATTCCAACGCATGGCTCTATTTTGGTAATTATGCGATGTAAAATGGAAATTTTAAAATGGGTCCTTATTTTCCTAAATGATTATTTTCGAAGTAGCATGATGGACTAGGTATTCCGACCAAGTAGATAACAACCTAGTGAGCTGTGTTGCCACGTACGGGTAATCAGTTAGCTAGGGTGTTTCAGCATAGGTGTTATTCCCACCATAATAATGCCTTCTATCGACACTAGTATGACGGAATAACCTCACACCCTCAGTATAGGCCGACATTGTCCTGACCTCACTGCGGTGGGCTTCCACCTGCCGTGTGCCCCTAGGGACCCCTCGACAGTGGGCTGGTATTGTACCCCCACCTAAGCTTGCCCCCGTACGACAATGCATAGGCGTGGTAAACGCACACCTCCAGGTATGCCATCTCGACACCACCTGTGGCGGGCTCCCATCTTCAGTATGTCTATCCGACCGACTGAAATGGGCTTGTCATATGGCTCTCGTGATCACGGCCTCAGCAGTATGTGGCATATAGCCAATTTCAGTATTGGGGCATTTAGCCCTTTTCAGCATGTGGCATTTAGCCATAATTTTAGCAGTATGGGCATTGGCCCTAGTTCAGCAGTATTGGGCATTGGCCCTGATTCAACAGTTCAGCAGTAATTCAGTATTTTGTACCTGCAGCATGGCATACTTGTTCCCTATGGTTCATTTCAACATCTTTTCTTAATTTAGAGTTAATTCTCATATCTTTAACTAGGTGTCTCAGAGTACGTGGCATATCATATATTTCAACATACTTTATCCATAACATGCATGTTCCATTTTAATTCCTAACATACAGCATATACGAGCATACAATTCAGCCATCAATCAGCATACAGCATCCATTACCATATTATGAGCCTCAAGAGGGTAGCATCAGCTTTTCTTAGTCTCAGGCCGCTCAGTGAAAACTGAAGTTCGCTCAGCTGTTTGGACCTTGGCGCTCAGCGATAAAGGTTGCATCGCTCAGCGGTACCAACCTTATCGCTCAGCGACTAAACTTTCTCGAGCCTTCCTCCACCGCCTTAATTTCCAAATATCTTTTCACCTTTCCACGTTGGCCATGTCTCGGTCAGCGGTGCCTGAGGCATCGCTCAGCGACCCCTGTTCGAGACATGCAAACCGAATTGCCATTCTCTTCCATTTTCT
>QANU01025829.1:0-11107 GCA_003254905.1 Nissolia schottii | reverse complement strand
TGTTGAGTTTGCGTAAGAAATTAACAAACCTAACGAAGGAAACCTGTGATCTTTTCACATGCGGAAGCAATGTAAAAGATAAGACCTGATGGCGGGCAATCAATGAAATAATAGTTCTATGTAATAAGTAACTGGATGCATGAACTATGATGTGATTAAATTCCCAACAAGCTCCGGAACTACCTCTGACTTGTTTCCTATTTACTTTTATGTTGTTTATTTACATATTTTAATTATCAAACAATTATCAAATCCTTCACTCCATTGTTTAATTAAACTAACTTAAGAACGGTAATTTTGCAACTCTCTGTGGTTCGACTATGCCCGACTATACTGCAATTGGATCCCTTGAGGATTTGAAAACCGTAAAGTGGGATATACATATAAATTTAATTTGAGCAACGCAAAGTGAAAACAATAGGCTTTCTACGAAATTGGCACGGTTGTGACAAAACCTAATCTGTGTCAAGAGTAGAGAAAGTGCTATTTGGCTTTCATCAAGGACCCCGAGGAGAAGGACCCTGAGGAGGAGGAGAATCTAGAGGAGGGCTCAGAGGAGGAGGCATCACAGGAGGATGCTGAGTGTAACACCCCTATTTTCAGCTTACGCTCTAGTCGTAACACTGATTATAGGGTTATTATCTGCTTGGCTGAGGTTACTTTTAGCCCCTACTTTTAGCTTGGAAAATATTTCTTACTCGAAAATACGGACCATTTTCAAATTTTTCTCACATCCTTACTAGTTTACAAATTTAAAGCCATACGCGTCAATGAATTATACATAGATACAAGCGATAGAGTCCTATCAGACTTAAGCGTTATTATCCTAAGAAATAGATCTCCATAATATTTTATAACATACATATATGTACAATCAATTGGTCCATAATACAACTGCACAGTTAATTAATAATATACTTTACATTTACCACACTTAGTCACCAACGGCCTGGCTAAACCGTGTGGCTGTCACACATTACCCATCACAAATCTCTACCTTGCTTGCTAGCTAATCGGTAGCACTGGTTGCTCCTCTGTGACGTCTCGGCTCGGGCTCCTGCTACAGTAGAAGTTCTTGTCCTCGTTCCAAGGTATGCTCTGGTCCTCGCAGCGTGTCTCAGGTTCCTGCCTGGAATCATAGCGAAGTGGGGGTGAGAACATTACGTCCTCAGTGGGGTCCTGCGGGGAATACCTACTCGTTTCACTTCAATTATGATTCTGCCGCTCAGGAGGTCTCTAAGTGTCGACTCATACTAATACCCCTACTGATTATTATCCATACTAGCCTGAGCAGCTTTATCTAATTACTAGGTGATCGTGGGGAATCTAATCTTGCTTAACCTAGTTATTGAATCTCGTGCTTTCTAACTTAGACCGTTAGGGCCTGGTGATACTGCATCACGTACCCACGTTCTTCTACTCGAGATGTCACCTCGTGACGTTCGTTACATATAGACATACTTACACATACATATATATACATATATAGCATTCATCAAGAAATCTTTAATGCATGTCTGGGGAAAAGGGGTTCTTTTACGCGCCTGTGGCTGCGTCCTTCTTCGCTACTGGGTTGCCATCGCTCCCATGTAGACTGGGGGATCGTCATCCCTTCTCCAGCTACGACGTGTGATAACACTAGGAGTGAGGCTCGTATGCGTCCGAACTTCGTGGACGACTTGCTCATTTACGTCCGAACTTTGTAGACGGCATCCGAACTTCGTGGACGACTTAATCATCTGCATCCGAACTTCGTGGATGACTTTAAGGCTTGGGTCCGAACTTTGTGGACCAAATCTCTTTTTCTCTCTTATGTCCGAACTTCGGGGACATCTTACCTGTCTTTTAAATGTCATGACATAAAAGCTCAAGCGCTCCTTACTTTCTTTTCTCTCGTTCGGGTGGAAACCCGTGTTCAGATCTTTATCTGCGTAACATAATCATAACCCAGTCCGTCTCGCACGGCTGGGGAGGGGCTTGTCAGGTATGACGTGCCAAGAGAGGAATTCCTATTACATAACTATGTCATAACTTTGGGCTACTCCGACCCTCTGTGGTCAGGGCCGGTCTTTAGACTTAACTGTTTTCCTTAATTTAAATTACCATCTTTGCATATTAGTTCATTTAATTCTAGTGATCTATGGTTGCCCTAAGTCCTATGGCAACCCTGCCTTATGATGCATGCACTGCTTGATACTTATAATCTGTTCTTATTCTCTATACCCTTGGGTGGCTTACAGTAATGCAAATGACATTATATGACTGCATAAACTTATCACATAAACTTCTACTGCTAAGTGCTTGTTGGAATATATGGGGCCTTGAAAACCCTTTTAGGGAACCACTCAACCACTCCAGGGAACCTCCGCGGAACCCACTCAGCANAAAACCCCTTTAGGGAACCACTCGGCAACTCCAGGGAACCTCCGCGGAACCCACTAAGCAACTCTTCAGGGAACCACTCAACCACTCCAGGAACCTCTGCAGAACCCACTAAACAACTCTCCAGGGAACCACTCAACCACTCCAGGGAACCTCCGCGAAACCCACTCAACACCACTGCTGGTGCTCACTCAGCAAACTCTCCAGGGAACCACTTGACCACTCCAGGAACCTCCGCAGAACCCACTCAGCACCACTGCTGGTGCTCACTCAGCAAACTCTCCAGGGAACCACTCAACCATTCCAGGGAACCTCCGCGGAACCCACTAAGAACCACTCCCGGTGCCCACTTAGCACTCTTCACGTAACCCTCTCAGCAACTCCAGGGATCCTCCGCGGAACCCACTCAGCGCTTACTTCCTTGCTTATTTTCTCTCATGTTCTCACATTCATCCCAAGTTCAAACACCACATATTCCAATAGTACACAAGCAACAACATGAACATCCAAGAATCATAAAACAGCGTGAATACAACCAACACAGTTATATTTTCCTAACCTCAATATTTCTAAAAGAAATCCTTCAAGCATATTTAACTCCATATTTTTCTCATAATATTTCTAATTTTTTACTCAAAAATACATACATAACATACAGATAAAAATCCCATATACAGGGGTGATCGGACTACCCACCTCCAAATCCAGTTTGGAAATAGTAGAAGTGAAGAGGAAAATTCCCTGAGCACTTCCATGAAGATCTTGCTATTTTTCCGGCTTTCGGCAGCAGCACAGCAGTGCACGAACGGAGCAACAAAGCAAAGAAAACAAAGAAACAAAGAGGCAAAGAAGCAGCGAAATGCTTACGGAAAAATAAGGAAAAAGGGCGTCTGGGGGGAAAGAAAAAAACACAAAGAAATAATAGAAAGAAACAAAGAAACGATGCTTTAAAGCTTCAGTGGGAAACAAAATAAGAAAAAGGCATCAGGGAGAGGGGAAAGAAAACAAAGAAAAGAAAGAACAAAGAAGCAGCACAGAAGTGAAGCACAAAGCTTCCGTGAAAATAAAGAAAGAAAACGAAATGAAAAACAAAGAAAGAAAGAATTTCGGTGTCAGGGGAGGGAGCAAATGAAAACAAAAGAAGCAAAAGAAACAAAGAAAAACAAAGAAAAGAAAGGGAGTCGGCGACAGGGGGGAAGGGAAGTAAAGAAAAATGAAAGAAACAAAGATGGACAATGGCATCAGGTGGGAAAACAAAGAGAAGGAAAGCAATTTTGCTTTCAAAGAAAGAAAAGATGGACAAAGGGCGTCAGGGGGGAGCATTTATGGCCCCCCACTGAACCCTGTACATACATATATATTATAATATAAAGTTTTTATTATTAAATTATATATATGATATATGATATATTATTATTATTGTATTATTTTTACTATTCATTAAGATTATTATATTATATAATAGTATATTATATATAAATATCTAGCTTATGGATAAGCATGACCCCCCTTTCAGTCCAATTTTGATCATGCTTGATCGTGCTTTTGTTATTCGCAGTCCCGGTACTTCACGTCCAGCTGTCCGAAAAATATTCCGGATTACCCTCGCACTCTACTAATTTTCCCTTATTAGTAGTTGAGTCCGGTGGAGGTATTCGGGGAATTATTATTTTATTAGTGTATTTTACGGGTACTTTCGGTATCTGAAAAATTCCCGATTGGTCCCGAAAATCGTTTTAAGTCTCCGAAAAATTCGTCGGTCATGAAACCTCAATTTCGACTGCCATTCTTATGAGTTAAAGGTGATTCTTATGAATTAAAGATAATAATTTAATTTTATTACCTCCCTAATTAACCGATAATTATTTATTACTCTAATTATCCGTACAGTGAAAAAGCGGGATGTTACATTCTACCCCCCTTACTGGAATTTCGCTCTGAAATTTCGGCGTGGCTAAATCCTCGGGTCCTCCGCTTTCCCACTAAGGCTTTCACCTAGTTTTGAATCTAATTTCTATTCTGTGCCCATATCCTCCTTAAAGACTTATGTATTCTACTTCCACACTTCACCCAACTTTATGCCCTTTCAAACACTCTTCTCTTACTCCTCTGGTTTTCCACACCTGCTCCCTAAGCCTTTTCCACACGTCCAAGGGTCTCAAGGTTTTAATTCCTATGACTTACTTACCCCTAACATGATCATTCGTAGCCCATACCTTTCTGGTCGCTATGATGCAGGTAGGATTTGGGCCTCCCTCTGCTCTTACAGGGGTCTGGCGGTGTCCCATCACGCTTCCACTGCGCCTTTCTAACCTTATGGCTGCAATCGTGACTTGTTCGGGGCTGGCTAGGGTTAGCGTGGCTTGGGGGTTTTAGCTAGTTCGATTTCTGGTTGTGACGATCCCCAATTCTTTAGGGTTGAAGGCTTGGCTAACCCTAACTATCCTTTTGAATTTCAACAAATTACTAATGGGGGTCCTTATGGTTTTATTGGCTTGGTGATATTAGTGTTGGCCCCCGCTTTATGGTTGTTAGATCCATTGGTTGTTTCAACTCAATCTACGACTCCTGGGACACAAATGCACTTATACGGGGTGGTGATGATTTTGGAATTTAGAAATTCTTGGGGTACGCCTGACAGGGATCCTCCGGAGAGTTTCCACAGAGGTAGTTAATACTTAAACCTCAACTCTTATGAGCGAATTGAGAGAAAGGGGCACTGAGTTAAGAAAGATTGGGGAAACGGGAGGGATAGGAAAGTTACCGTTGTAGCCATTCGAGGGCTTGCTAGGAATGATTCCCTTACATGTTGAAGTGTTCACGCTTCCTCGCACACTTGTCTTCCCAACTTTCAGGGGCGTCCTTGTCATTTCCCTGATCTACCATGGCCCGTTGTCCGGGGTTAGCTTCCGACGCAGCTTCAAGTTTATCGGTACCGTTTCGTCGAATCGTGAGGCTAAGGTTTTCTCCACCTTTGACTTAAATGACCGCCGTTATCCTATGTGACCTAGGTCCTGCCGTAAACCTCACGGTTCCTTGGTAATCGTGCTTCAAGGTCTTCGTCCTCAGCTACTGCGCCTTTGTAAGGGATTCCAAAAACCGGCGCCGTTTGCCTTCGGGGCTGTCGGGAGTTACGTTCCTCCGGGAAGTCGCTGTCGTCCTCCAAGCCTGGGTCTGCTCCCTGACTGTACCTGCAAAAACCTTCAAAGTTCACGTGTCGTCGTGTACCATTCTTCCATGGTAGCATAGTTGAGTAGTTACACTCGCACCGTCTTGGGTTGGCCAGACTCAAGAAGGGTTAGTGTACCTAGGTTCAGACTATACAACTCCGTAGAGTGTACATCGTGATCATGCTCGAAAGCATAGTGCAGCTCAGTCCTTAGGCTCACTTGGACCAAACTGCTCTGATACCAACTGTAACACCCCTATTTTCAGCTTACGCTCTAATCGTAACACTGCTTATAGGGTTGTTATCTGCTTGGCTGAGGTTACTTTTAGCCCCTACTTTTAGCTTGGGAAATATTTATTACTCGAAAATACGGACCGTGTTGAAATTTTTCTCACATCCTTACTAGTTTACAAATTTAGAGCCATACGCGTCAATGAATTATACATAGATATAAGCGATAGAGTCCTGTCAGACTTAAGCGTTACTATCCAATGAAATAGATCTCCATAATATTTTATAACATACATATATGTACAATCAATTGGTCCATAATACAACTGCACAGTTAAATAATAATATGCTTTACATTTACTACACTTAGTCGCCCACGGCCTGACTAGACCGTGTGACTGTTACACAATACAAGTCACTAATCCTTGCTCAGCTTGCTTATCGAATGGTAGCACTGGCTGCTCCTCGAAGATGTCTCAGGGGCTTCTGCTACAGTAGAAGTGTTTGTTCTCGTTCCAAGGTATGCTCTGGTCCTCGCAGCGTGTCTTAGGTCCTGCCTGGAATCATAACGAAGTGGGGGGTGAGAACATTACGTCCTCAGTGGGGTCCTTCGGGGAATACCTACTCGTTTCACTTCAATTATGATTCCGCCGCTCAGCGGGTCTCTAAGTGTCGACTCATACTAATACCCCTACTGATTATTATCCATACTAAGCCTGAGCAACTTTATCTAATTACTAGGTGATCGTGGGGAATCTAATCTTGCTTAACCTAGTTATTGAATCTCGTGCTTTCTAACTTAGACCGTCAGGGCCTGGTGATACTGCCTCACGTACCCACGTTCTTCTACTCGAGATGTCACCTCGTGACGTTTGTTACATATAGACATACTTACACATATATATATAGATATACAGCATTCATTAAGAAATCTTTAATGCATGTCTGGGGAAAAGGGGTTCTCTTACGCGCCTGTGGCCGCGTCCTTCTTCGCTGCTGGGTTGCCATCGCTCTCATGTAGACTGGGGATCGTCATCCCTTCTCCAGCTACGACGTGTGATAACACTAGGAGTGAGGCTCGTATGCGTCCGAACTTCGTGGATGACTTCCTCACTTACTTCCGAACTTCGTGGACAGCGTCCGAACTTCGTGGACGACTTAATCATCTGCATCCAAACTTCGTGGATGACTTTAAGGCTTGGGTCCGAACTTCGTGGACCAAATCTCTCTTTCTCTCTTATGTCCGAACTTCGGGGACATCTTACCTGTCTTTTAAATGTCATGACATAAAAGCTCAAGCGCTCCTTACTTTCTTTTCTCTCGTCCGGGTGGACTCAGATCTTTATCTGCGTAACATAATCATAACCCAGTCCGTCTCGCACGGCTGGGGAGGGGCTTGTCAGGTATGACGTGCCAAGAGAGGAATTCCTATTACATAACTATGTCATAACTTCGGGCTACTCCGACCCTCTGTGGTCAGGGCCGGTCTTTAGACTTAATTGTTTTCCTTAATTTAAATTACCATCTTTGCACATTAGTTCATTTAATTCTAGTGATCTATGGTTGCCCTAAGTCTTATGGCAACCCTGCCTCATGAAGCATGCACTGCTTGATACTCATAATCTGTTCTTGTTCTCTGCACCCTTGGGTGGCTTACAGTAATGCAAATGACATTATATGACTGCATAAACTTATAACATAAACTTCTACTGCTAAGTGCTTGTTGGAATATATGGGGCCTTGAAAACCCATTTAGGGAACCACTCGGCAACTCCAGGGAACCTCCGCGGAACCCACTAAGCAACTCTCCAGGGAACCACTAAACCACTCCAGGAACCTCTGCGGAACCCACTCAACAACTCTCCAGGGAACCACTCAACCACTCCAGGGAACCTCAGCAGAACCCACTCAGCACCACTGCTGGTGCTCACTCAGCAAACTCTCCAGGGAACCACTCGACTACTCCAGGGAACCTCCGCGGAACCCACTCAGCACCACTGCTGGTGCTCACTCAGGAAACTCTCCAGGGAACCACTCAACCATTCCAGGGAACCTCCACGGAACCCACTAAGACCCACTCCCGGTGCCCACTCAGCACTTTTCACGTAACCCTCTCAGCAACTCCAGGGATCCTCCGCGGAACCCACTCAGCGCTTACTTCCATACTTATTTTCTCTCATGTTCTCACATTCATCCCAAGTTCAAACACCACATATTCCCAACAGTACACAAGCAACAACATGAACATCCAAGAATCATAAAACAGCGTGAATACAACCAACGCAGTTATATTTTCCTAACCCCAATATTTCTAAAAAAAATCCTTCAAGCATATTTAACTCCATATTTTTCTCATAATATTTCTAATTTTTTCTACTCAAAAATACATACATAACATACAGATAAAAATCCCATAGACAGGGCTGATCGGACTACCCACTTCCAAATCCAGTTTGGAAACAGAAGAAGTGAAGAGGAAAATTCCGTAAGCACTTCCATGAAGATCTTGCTATTTTTCCGGCGTCCGGCAGAAGCACAGCAGTGCACGAACGGAGCAACAAAGCAAAGAAAACAAAGAAACAAAGAGGCAAAGAAGCAGCGAAATGCTTAGGGAAAAATAAGGAAAAATGGCGTCTGGGGGGAAAGAAAAAAAACAAAGAAACAATAGAAAGAAACAAAGAAACGAAGCTTTAAAGCTTCAGGGGAAACAAAATAAGAAAAAGGCATCAGGAAGAGGGGAAAGAAAACAAAGAAAAGAAAGAACAAAGAAGTAGCACAGAAGTGAAGCACAAAGCTTCCGTGAAAATAAAGAAAGAAAACGAAATGAAAAACAAAGAAAGAAAGGAATTTCGGTGTCAGGGGAGGGAGCAAATGAAAACAAAAGAAGCAAAAGAAACAAAGAAAAACAAAGAAAAGAAAGGGATTCGGCGACGGGGGGGAAGGGAAACAAAGAAAAATGAAAGAAACAAAGATGGACAATGGCATCAGGTGGGAAAACAAAGAAAAGGAAAGCAATTTTGCTTTCAGAGAAAGAAAAGATGGACAAAGGGCGTCAGGGGGGAGCATTTATGGCCCCCCACCGAACCCTGTACATACATATATATTATAATATAAAGTTTTTATTATTAAATTATATATATGATATATTATTATTATAGTATTATTTTTACTATTCATTAAGATTATTATACTATATAATAGTATATTATATATAAATATCTAGCTTATGGATAAGCATGACCCCCCTTTCAGTCCAATTTTGATCATGCTTGATCGTGCTTTTGTTATTCGCAGTCCCGGTACTTCACGTCCGGCTGTTCGAAAAATATTCTGGACATACCCTCGCACTCTACTAATTTTCCCTTATTAGTAGTTGAGTCCGGTGGAGGTATTCGGGGAATTATTATTTTATTAGTGTATTTTACGGGTACTTTCGGTATCTGAAAAATTTCCGATTGGTCCCGGAAATCGTTTGAAGTCTCCGAAAAATTCGTCGGTCATGAAACCTCAATTTTGACTGCCATTCTTATGAGTTAAAGGTGATTCTTATGAATTAAAGATAATAATTTAATTTTCTTACCTCCCTAATTAACCGATAATTATTTATTACTCTAATTATCCGTACAGTGAAAAAGCGGGATGTTACATTCTACCCCCTTACTGGAATTTCACCCCGAAATTTCAGCGTGGCTAAATCCTCGGGTCCTCTGCTTTCCCACTAAGGCTTTCACCTAGTTTTGAACCTAATTTCTATTTTGTGCCCATATCCTCCTTAAAGACTTATGTATTCTACTTCCACATTTCACCCAACTTTATGCCCTTTCAAACACTCTTCTCTTACTCCTCTGGTTTTCCACACCTGCTCCCTAAGCCTTTTCCACACATCCAAGGGTCTCCAGGTTTTAATTCCTATGACTTACTTACCCCTAACATGATCATTCGTAGCCCATACCTTTCTGGTCGCTATGATGCAGGTAGGATTTGGGCCTCCCTCTGCTCTAACAGGGGTCTGGCGGTGTCCCACCACGCTTTCACTGCACTTTTGTCGTTCAAATTAAATTTATATATATATCCTGCTTTACGGCTTTCAGATTCCAAAGGAATCCGATTGCTGTATAGTCGGGTATAGTCGAACCACAGAGAGTTGCAAAAATACCGTTCTTGAGTTCGTTTAATTAAACAATGAGATGAAAGATTTGATAGTTTGTTTAGTAGTAAAATAAATAAACGACATAAAAGTAAATAAGAAACAAATCGGAGGTAGTTCCGGAGCTTGTTGGGAATTTTAAACACATCATAGTTTCATGCATCTAGTTACTTATTACATAGAACTATCAATTGATTGCCCGCCATCAGATCTTATCTTTTACATTGCTTCCGCATATGAAAAGATCACAGGTTTCCTTTGTTAAACTGTTACTTTCGTATACGAGCTTAACAAAGTAGGCCAGAATTATTTCAGATGTTAAAGCGGCTAACTTCTAGTCTTGCAACAAGGTTAGATGTAATGATTTAGATCTGACTTTACTAATTGTACTGTTCGTTCCAATGTTCAAGACTTGAATCTAGCTTAGCATAGCGGATTGATCTTAACTTGGTTTACAACTTAATTAATATAACTCTCGTTCATACAACTAAGTCTCAAGCCAAGATCAAAACACTAAACAAAAACTAGCATTAAGCATAAAACCATTCAAGCTAATCATAAGAAATAGATAGATTCATATGCAAAAGTTACATGGATACAAGCAAACTACAATAATGACCAAAATCCCAACAAAAAGAGGATTAGGAATCCATCTTATAAGAGTATCTCGGAGGCAAGGTTTAGGCACTTACCATGACACGTACTCATGCTATCATGGCCATGGCTTCGCCAAGCTTCCTTGATCTCCGGCTCCTTCACAAGCCTCGTCTTTGTTCCTAACCTAACCTAAACTAAAGCTACAAGAAAGTATGAAGTTTTTGGTGTAAAAGGGGAAGCATGGTGGGGGGAAAGATGATTGAAATGGATGCTCGGCCCTCTTATTTATAGGGCAAATCTGGGGTCCATCGCTCAGCGGGTTTGATGGCACCGCTGAGCTATTCTGTCCTTATCGTTGGGCGGCGGCGCACCTTCACTGAGCGATTGTACTGTTACGCGTCTTCATTAAATGCTAGGCAGCTTTTTCAAGGCGGCGCTGACGTGGATGGCAGCGCCAGGCTGGATCCAGCTGGCGCAATAAATGCGCCGCTCGCAAGTTGCTGCCGACGTCATTTCGCTGAGTGATAAGTGCCCAATTTACACAAAATTGACATATCAAAATTGCACTTATCTGTTATGTT
>QANU01025787.1:3198-14866 GCA_003254905.1 Nissolia schottii | reverse complement strand
GTCAAAATAATGGTCTTGTGATCTTGCGGGTTTTCATGAGAACCGAACCGATTTTCGGTCACCACCGAAATTTAATACGTATCGAAGACACTCGTAAAATAGACTGTTGTGAACGGAAAATTACGAGTACCTTAGATTAAAATTAAATTCCCCATTAGAATCATTTGAAGAATGTGACTTTATTTTTAAGTGATTTGGTACTAATTTTCGGTCGTTACCGGAAATTTAAGCGAGTACCGGCGGTACCCGTAAAAATACACTTTTTACGGGGGAGAAATTTAGAATGTCTAAGTTAAAATTTAATTTTACATTTTAAATGTTTAATTGGTACACAATTATGTTTAGAAAAATTGTACGTCGTCCGTTGATTTTTCATGCACACGATCACGTGCGAAATCAGACAGTTAAACTATTAAACAGTACTGTCAGTATGCAAATTTGGAGCAAAATTGCTCCCTCTCTTCTGTGGCATGCAAGAGCTGCCTGCTCTAGTCACCATCATTTCTCTTTTCTTCACCCAAGATACTCCAAGGACATGCATTGGCCTAGCCAAAAGTAGCCATCATTACTCATAAATGCATTTTATTAATTTTCACCATTTTCCCCCAAAATTTCCCTTCCAAAACCGAGACAGCAGCAGTCCCTCCACTCTCATTGTTCACTTCTCTTCCATTTCTCCATTTTCTCCCTAAGAAACACAAGAGCAAAGCCATGCAAAGAACCACCATTTATTTTTGAAGAAAATCAAGCATTCTCACCATCTTTCCTACCCCAAAAACTGAACCTACAATCTGCATTCTCTCATTCATTTTTCATTCTTCTAACACTCCAAAAACCTCTCCAAGAAAGCTAAGAGAAAAAGCCACCAAAGAACCACCATTTCCCTTAGCAAAAATCAAACATTCTTCATCATTTTTCCAAGCCCAAAACTGAACCCAAACCCTCTCATTCTAATCATCTTCTCCTCATTTTCTTACACCAAAAATCTTGAGAAGAACACCATCTTGTCATCTCTAGAACACTAAGACACACCAGTTGCAAGCAAGGAAGACATAGCCTTCATTTTTCAAGCAAGGAAGCACCAAGCTTGGAATTGTCAAGGACTCTTGAGAAGCCCTCACTCAACACTCATCACACTACACACCTTCATCTTCAAAAGTGGGTAAATCTAGCCTAAACTACCTCTTGGTGGTTCTATACTTAAATGTGTGATTATGTGAAAATATGAATATTATGCTTGATGATGTGCATGCATGTGTATGATTGTTGTTTGAAAGTAAAAATATATTATTTGTTAAAAATATGTGGTAAAGCTATGATCTAATCATCTTCTTGGAGACCTATGCATGCTTGCATGTTGCATGCAAGAGTATATGTGACTTGATGAGCATATGTTGTGATAATTGGTAGATGATGCATGCATGTGCCATTTTGTGATTTGAGGATGACAATATGTGATTTGTAAATGCTGGAGTATGTAGAAAAAATGTTTTTAGTGCTGTGCATGGAAGAGTTTTGAGGAAAGGTGACATAGAGCAAAAATGGGGTTTTGGGCATAAAAGGGCAAAATTGTCATTTTTGTAATTTCGGGCATTTAGATTAAAAATCTGGGTTTATTATCATTAAAAATAGGTTCAGAGATATCAAAAACCTTGGGGTCAAGACTTGAGTCCATTAGATTGTGGTTAAGTAAAATTTTGAAGAAAATCAGTTTTATGGGCAAAAATGGCATTTTGATCAAAAAGGGCAAATCTGTAATTTCGGGTGCAAGGGTTGAAAATCTGGGTTTATTATCATGAAAAATGGTTTCAGAGCTATTAAAAAACTTGGGGGTCAAGTCTTGAGTCCATTAGGTTATGAAGAAATAAAATTCCAAAGGAAAATCGGTTTTTTGGGCAAAAATGACATTTTGGGCATACGGGGGGCAGAACTGTAATTTCGGGTATAGCAATTAAAAATCTGGGTTTGTTTTCATAAAAAGTGGGTTCAAATATATGGGAAACCTTAGGGTCAAGTCTTGAGTCCATTGGGATATGGAGAAATAAAAATTTTGACGAAAAACGGGTTTTTCGGGTAAAAGACGGTACTTTGGGAAAAATGGGTGAATCTGCAATTGCTGAACTTAGGGCTTAAAATCTGGACTTATGTGTGTAAAAATTGATCTTAGAGCTATCGAAAACCCTAGGAAGAGGTCTAGGACTCATCAGCTAATCGATAGTCAGAATTCCAAAGGAAAAAGAGGTTACGAGTGTCCCGATAGTTGTTGTCGTACCTCAATGCATGTATGAGGTAAATGGTCATGTATTTTGTTTCATGATAATGTGTATTATGTCCATGTGAATGTTATTATGCATCAATAGGATACGGTCGTCGTCAGGATTTTAGGACGGCCTTAGAAAATTAGAAGTTATCACCTAAACCTAACAAAGACCATAATTGAACCCTAGGGAAAACGGAGTATCTTAAGAAGGCTCTGGCCACGAGGGCTCGGAGAACCTTGAAGATAAGAACATAGTTGTATAATAGGGCACCCCCCTCTCTTGGCACGTCGAAAGGACAAGCCCCTCACCAGTCCCGACAGGAGGATTGGTTCATGATGAATACAGACCTACGCCTGCGCACATGACTACCGTCATAGACAAAGAAAGGACAAAGACATTCAAGAAAGTCATAATTCATGAATAAAGACAAAGAAAAGAAAGAGAGGAAAGAGAATAATAAAAAGTAAGATGTCCCCGAAGGTGCGGACAAAGATAAAAAGTTATGATATGAAATACATTTGCGCTAAATGCGTGTGTGGTATGAGCTCTGCCATTAAGGATAAAGAAAACGGTCCTAGGGTGTACTATACATCGCGTGTGGACAACGGCCCTAGGATGTACACTACATCGCGTGTGGACGATGATCCTAGGGTGTACTATACATCGCGTGTGGGTGACGGTCCTAGAATGTACAACACACCGTGCGTGGACGCGGTCCTAGGATGCATATCACATCGCGTGTGGACGAAGGTCCTAGGATGGATATTACATCGCGTGTGGACGGCGGTCCTAGGGTATGCAAAGAGACAAAATAAGTAAGCAAAGCAAGAAGGTACAATACACCGTGTGTGGACTACGGGCCTAGGGTGTACAAGAAAGTAAGACAAGTAAACCCTATAAGAAAACTTGGAAATTTCCCCATGCATAAAATATGTGTTGAATGTGACGTTATGTCCGAGTGTCATGGCACATCAAGTGACATAGTATCACGAGATGGCCCCGCTAGTACAAGTACGTGGTTAAGTGAAATAATATCCCGATACCCTGAGGATCAGGAATAGAAAGCACGCGAACTTATACATAGGTAAAACAAGAGTAGATTCCCCAATCACCTAGTAATTAGATAAAGCTGCTTAGGAATAGTATGGATAATAATAATTAGGGATTTTAGTATGTTATGACACCTAAAGACCCCCTGAGTGGCGGAATCATAATTGAGAAGAAAATGAATAGTGACGCCCCAAGGATTTCCACTGAGGACGCAATGTTCTCATCCCCCACTCACTTATGATTCCAGGCGAGGACGACAAGTACGCCAGAGCGGAGGAGGCAGCAGAGGACAACTGAATAGCCTTGGAGACAAGAGACTTCAGGGAGGCAGCAGCCAGCAGGACTGCATTTCCGAACTACACGTCACGACGTGTAGGCATTTTGTATTAGCTAAATGGATTTGTTTTGCCATTAGCTTTTGATTGCAGTACTTGTAATATTTAATTATAAGCATATGTGCAAGTATTTCTGGACCAGTATGTATGAGTTATATTTATATGAGTATGTTGTGAGTAATTTATTTGGTATGCTATTAAACGCCTAAGTCTTGTAGACTCTATCGCTTATTTATATATGTATATATCGTCTTCATTCACACGCACGACTCATACTTTATGTTTTAATTAAGAAAGGAAAAAGTTTTAAATTGGTCCATATTTTGAGTAAAGAGATATTTTCTAAAGATGATATAGGACTATAAGTATTCTAACCAAGAAGATAACAACCTGGTTAAGCACGGTTTACGACTTAAGCGTAAGCTAGCTAGCTAGAGTGTTTCATTGTGCGTCTCTAATGGTTACAATGAGGTGTCAATATATAGACCAATAATAGAATCATAACTTAAATGATAGAATCAAATTAAATCAACCTAAATTTGTTATGAATAAATCAAAATTAATCACAGATATACTAAATATACTAATTTATTTCTAACAATAGCTATGGACCCTTCTGGTTTATGAGGGCAAGAAATACAGGGAATATCTTCTATCTCTTTACAACATATATCTGACGTATGTTGAAACACCCTAGTTAGCTGTTTACGTGTACATCGCAAACAATGCTTACTAGGCTGTTTACTGCTTTGGTTGGGGTTACTTTTAACCCCTACTTTTATCTTGGAAAATATTTTTTACTTAGAAATATGGACCGTTTTGAAACTTTTTCTTTATATACCTATGATACAAAATATGAGCCGTGCGCCAGATAGAATTTATAGTGTAAACGTTAAAGCTTTATACTTAACGGATAATTATTCTAACATAACAACATCAGACAATCAGCCTACAAGTGGTCCATAGCATATATTCACAATCATTTACATAGGTACTATCATATTTATTACATACATGTGCTTTCTCACCGTAGTGTAAAATATGAACTATACTAACTAAGGGCTGATCATAACTTCTTTAATCAAACCCCCGCTATCCTACTCCTCAGTTCGTCTTCTTCAAGTCTGCTGCTCTACGTATCGCGTTGACGATTATCGTGCTCACCTAGAATCATAAAGGAGTGGGTGTGAGAACTCTGCATTCTCAGTGGGAAAACCTTTGTCGTTGCTGATCGTTTTACTCTCAATTATGATTCCGCCGCTCAGGGGTCTCTAAGTGTCACAGTTATACTACGTCCCTACTCGTTATTAACATTCCACCTAGTCCTGAGCAGCTACCTATGATTACTAGGTGACTGAGGGAACCTATCTTTCCTTATCTATGTCATATGTTCTCTATTCTAATTCTTGAATCACCTATACAGTTAAAGCACATATCATCATATTCATGTAACATATACAGTTAAATCACATATCATCATCTTCATGTGTTACCTATCACCATATACATGTATCATANTCCTACTCCTCGGTTCGTCTTCTTCAAGTCTGCTACTCCACGTATCGCGTTGACGATTATCGTGCTCACCTAGAATCATAAAGGAGCGGGTGTGAGAACTCTGCGTTCTCAGTGGGAAAACCTTTGTCGTTGCTGATCGTTTTACTCTCAATTATGATTCCGCCGCTCAGGGATCTCTAAGTGTCACAGTTATACTACGTCCCTACTCGTTATTAACATTCCACCTAGTCCTGAGCAGCTACCTATGATTACTAGGTGACTGAGGGAACCTATCTTTCCTTATCTATGTCATATGTTCTCTATTCTAATTCTTGAATCACCTATACAGTTAAAGCATCATCATATTCATGTAACATATACAGTTAAATCACATATCATCATCTTCATGTATTACCTATCATCATATACATGTATCATATAGACATATCATATTCACATCGAACATGTAGAAGGCTTGAGGAAATCCACTTGTCATAGGGTAGTGTCTTCCATATCATATTAAGTGTCATGAGGAAATCCACTTGCCGTATGACAACGTCCTCGATGCCATATTGAGGGTTGAGGAAATCCACTTGCTGTATGGCAGCGTCCTCCGTATCATATTATGAGGAAATCCACTTGCCTGAGGGCAGCGTCCTCCGTGTCATCATATTCAATAAGCACAGTTTATCATCTTAAAACATTCATATACATAGCAATTACAGTTCAAAATCTCATGTTATCATCTTCATCATTTATCACAAACCTCTAACATGTATTACCTCATATTAACATAACATTTAACATATAATATATCACATAATTTCAGGCTCAACATCTTCATAAACATAAACCAACCTAATTCTAACAATTATTCCAATAAATTACCAGACCTGCAGAAACTTTCAGATACAAGTATAATCAATATAAACCTTCAAGAGCATCATTTAGCAATTAAGCCTAACATAATCTATCACAAAACATATTACAAACATCTTAGAACCACATAGACAGTGGTTAGAACGGTTTACCCACTTTTCAAGCGTTCGGAAAACTGCGAGAAAAGGCTCCCGCTAACCTTGAGGCGATCGTGCTATTTTTCCTGAATCCAACGACGTAACCGCAAAGCACACGAATGGAGCAAAAATAAATTTAGTTGTATGAAAGTATGAATTTTTGGCTTTGGAGGGAAATGGTCTTTCCAGGCCGAGGTATATAACACATATATATGTATAGCAAATCCTGAGGCGGTGCATCATGCCGCCTCAGTTAATATATATTATTATATTATATTATATATTATAATATGTTACATACATGTGTGTATATATATATATATATATATATATATATATATATATATATATATATGTATGTATGTATGTACTTTTTACATTTGTTTCTTTTTCTCACGGTGGGCAACAGCCCTACGTGGCTTAATGAATAACCATTACCTCATGATCAATCTTGGTCATGTTTAATCGCATTTTGTTCTTAATCATTCGTGTACGGTTGTCTTAAAAATATTTCTGACATACCGTTGTGATCTACTAATTTTTTTCTTATTACTTATTTAATTTTATTTGGGCATTCTTAAATTTATTTTCATATTAGTATATTTTACAGACTCCTTTAAGTCGTAATTAAATCTTAATATTAATCGAAAATCGATTCGATCCTCACACGACTCCGCAAAATCGCAAAATTACTATTTTTGTAAATTTATTTTTATTTATTTATTATCTTTCTAACGGGGAAAGTCAGGAGGTTACATATGTCTCAAATTGTCAATGGTAGTCATGAAGAAAACTTCTTCAGTCTGCTTCATTATGCGGGGTACAGCTGCCTGCCACACCAGAAGAGCTATCAATCAGATACAAGAAAAGAGCATAGGATTGTTAGTGAGTTGCTTCCACTTCAAATTAGTATGCAAAGAGAAAATCTAAAAACCTGGATGAAGGTGGCAGGACCTCCCATTAGATCAAAATACTTTTTAATGCGCTCAACTACCTGCATAGGATACATATGGGTTTTAACATCACATGAGATGGATTTTGAATAATATGAAGAACCATTTAGTACTTAGAAGCACCAGCAAGATATTTCAAATAAGAAATTTTTACATGTGAAACTAATAATTGTTTTAATTGAATCCAGTTGATTACATGCACACACATCAGAAACCGCCAACCGCATACAAAAGAAGGATTGGCTCACTTGTTTTAGAATAAGGAAAAATCTTATATGGGTTGGGAGTGGTAACCATTGTTCTCAGATTGACTGATTAGCTCATCAATACAATGCCATCTTTGAAGTAACATAGGATATTAGGATCAATTCTTGATGACAGGGAGCTCAAAATCCAGGGATATCAGTGAGGATTCATCTTTAGGCAATGAGTCTATAAGTCATTTTACTTTGTACTCTTTACTTGGTCTATCATTAACAAACTAGGACTTTCTACTCTCACACTAAAAACCCATCAATGAACTAGCCTATGTTATAAGATCACCAACACTAAAATACCAACAAATGAAAAAGTGGGTGAAAGAGAGAGTTGGAGGGAAGAGAACCTTGGGTTGTCTAAAAGTGACATTGGGATCACTTGTCACAAACCAACCAAGCCTCCATCCAGGAACTATCCATCTCTTTGACAGGGACCCAAGAGTTAGAACAGGAACAATATGAATATACCACCGACCCAATGAAGACCAGAACAAAACCGACATAAAATCTATAACAAGCGCATGCAAATTAGTACATTTAAAAATTCAACCTGGGGTAATCGTATCCAAGTATAGCATTAACTGTCTGAACTCTAAACCAAATGCAAAATCCAACCAAAAGAAATTGTCAAGAAAAGAGCATATTTCCTCGCAATTGAAGACAAAAATACTCATCCAAAACTTGTGAGACATGAGCGTATCGGCAACGGCTTCTTCGGCAACGTTGGTGGTGTGGAAGCATGTGTAAAGGGTTAGGTCACCCATGCCAAGAGAAATAACTCTCTTGTTAGCAGCAGGGCTCTCATCAATGCTCTGCATTAGAAGGCTGAGAATGCCCTTAATGGTGATAGTGGAAGTTGCTTTCGATTCGTAGTTCACGGCCACGCCACCATTTTCCATGGCTGGCAATAATAAGCTCGTTGGAGTTGGAGTCCCCGTAACCTCTTGCTTACTCGTTGCGCGCTTGGAGTCTCTCAGCATCGCAAGTTTATATAGAATGATGGGTCTGTATCTCCTTTTATTTATTTTTTTTTTTTTACTTTAATTCTTTTTCGGAATTAATAGTTTGGTTTTTCCTTGACCACACCTTTTGTTTAGACAAGTCCAATTCGTGCTTAAGAAAGTGTAAAAATGATTGATTAGCAAGAAGGATCCATTTTTCAAAATCTAGCATGTTAAAAATTATGGTTCCAATTGCAAAAATCAGTCCCTCTTGGTCATTTCTGCATAAACTGCAATGAAACTGAGTTCTAAGCCTTGAACAAGTTCAATTCTATCTATTAGATTAGTATCATGGTGTTAGAAAGAACTTTAATAAAGCTTTGGTAAATAAAGAAGCAAAATGATGCTTAGGTTGATCATGACTTGGCAAAAATTGAACCTAGGAAGTGAAATATGCTTAATAAGCAGAATTGATAAGCTTCAGCATATTTTAACAAAGATGTATAATTATTATTGAAGCTTGAATTGAAAAGAAAGTAAGTTTAGAAACATTGGAGATGTTAAGTGGAAAATATGATATGACCAAAAATTTAAAATGTATATATTGTTCATGTTGCATCAATAGTTATTGCAGAAACTTCTGACTGCATAGCTTTGCTGCGAGAAATTCTGACCGCACTTATATGGCAGGAATTTCTGACTGCCTACGATTCAAACATGAGAACAAGACGTTTCAAACTTGGTTATGTCATCTCTCTAATGCTTCATGTATTTGGAAAAAAGGATTTTCTGCTTGTTTTGCAGGCCTGAAGCAGCAGAAGAACCTTCCAAACAGTCAGAAAGGGAGAGATTCATTCAAAGCCCAGAGAATAAAGAGCATGATTCTTCAGAAGCAGATGAGCCTTAGTATCCTCAAAAGATTCAACCAAATTAGCCTCAACTGCAATGAACAACAAAGCAGTAGAATTGACTCAAGGCCAATTCCACCTCAGAAAACCCAATGTGCTTGGCCTGAGGACAAGCCTATTCTAGAGAAGGGGAAGAACCATTCTGGAATTGACAAAAAAGGAGTCAAAGGCTACGTGAAGAAATTCACCAACAGGGAGTCAAATTTTAAAATTCTAGCACCTTATTTTAATTATTTCCTAGTTGATTTTTGACATTGCTGTAGTTTTCCTTACTTTATATGGTTTATGACATATATTAGTTCAGGTATGTTTGCTTATAGACTTGTTTACCACTAGTTTACATTAGAATGATGCATGAACAGCAAGATAATTACATGAATTGAATTAGTTTATATTAGGACAAGCATGATTCCAGGATAGATTCACTGTGATTACACTCATAAGGTACCATAACATGTCAATATGCATTTTTCTACTTGAATGCATGAACATAACCTTGAAAATGTTTTGAAATCAAGGAAATTAGACCTGAACTAGATGAGGGAATTAGACCTAAACACTAGAAAGATGAGAGAATCGCCATTGCCTTTCATAGTTGAATTTGTTTGAGTCTCTAATTTTGATAATTGTGTGGAAATGAGAGGAAAGGATCAAGGCATTCTGTTCATTAGTACTCAACCCACTTGACCAAAAAGCTTACCTTGAATAGGAATATCCATTGTTACCCCATTTGAGCCTAACATGAGAAATTTCTTGATTTTTGCATAAATCCCTGAGCCATAAAAGAAAAACAATGACTTCCCTTAAATTCTAAATTAAGAGAGCATTCAATGGGAATATGGAAAAAATCCAAGTTAGGGGAGACAAGGTGAGTAACAGTGGTGGTACTAAAAAAAGTTGGAAATTAGTAGAACAAAAGCAAGAAATGTGCTAAATATGAAACAAACCTTTTCTCAATCTTACAAAAGAAAAAAAATAAAAGAAAATGATTGAGGAAATGATGAAAAAGAAAAAGAAAAAGAAAAGGGTTGAAAAAGAAAAGTGTTGTTGAAAAGAAAAGAGGTGGCAAAAAGAGTAAAAAACAAATAAGAGTAGTAGAAGAACTTCATTGCTCTCTTGGTTAGAAAATATTGATTATCCAGAAAACCAATTTTCCTAAGCCAGGCCTCATTACAACCCTTAAAAGTCCTTTTGTGATCCTTGAGTGGCCATACAATTTGATTAATTATGAGACATGTAACAAATTTGATATGTTGTGATTCAATGGCTGATATTGAGAGAAACACTTACCATAAATTGGTCCCACTGACTATTGAGTGAATATTTGAAAATTTCCTTAATTGAAAAAGCATTGGATAGTGTGACTTGTTATGACATTCAGGGTGATCATGCATTTGATCATTGTAAAGTCTTTCTTTCGAGTGTATCACATGTCTTGATTGGTTTGAAACTTGCAATATATGAACCCATTCGTTGAAATGTAACAATTGACTGTTCATGGGCATCCGTCTTATTGTAGATTTTGTATTGTGACTAGTACCTCTTGTTTGAGGACAAACAAGGTCTTAAGTTAGGGGGAGTTGTTAAGTGTCATATTTTAGTGTTTTCATAGATTAAAATGACACTTATTCGCATTGTTTCATATCAATTATCAAACCAATTTCCCCACTTTTGTAGGATCGTAGCATAGTTCAAAGATGAATACAAATACTTTACAATGATAAACTTCAAGATAAATCCCACAAGAAAAGGGAAGTAGGGAGCAAAAGAGTCAAGAAGCAACAAAGCAAAGAGGAGACAAATGAGCTTCAGACCACTTAGCGGTCCCCTAAGCCACTCAGCGGTCCATTAACTTAGGCATGAAGCAACCCCTGCAGCCGCCCTGACACCGCTCAGCGCCCTGCAAGCCGCTCAGCGGCTCTTACAAGATAATGTCAGGTCTGTATGTCAGAACTAACATAACTTTATGGCGAAGCATTCTCCACTGTGCTAAACCGCTCAGTGATAAGTGCCCAAAATATACAATTTTCATCATTCAAAATGGCACTTATTCTCACATATTTTAAAGAATTATCTAATTAAATCTTTATATTTTGTAGGTTTTAAATATGTTTTGATAAAAGGATGCAAGCATAATTTATGAAGAATAAACCCATGAAGAACGGAAGAAAAGGGCAGAATTGGAAAAGAGCTTAAAAAGAAGATTCTGGACGAAGCTATCGCTCAGCGAGGAACAAGGAATAGCTCAGCGCTTAGAGAAGAATCGCTCAGCGACTTTGTCGGTATCGCTCAGCGAACTTAAGTCGGCAAGCCACTTGCGCCGGCGCAATAAATGCGCCAGCTGGAGCCAGCCTGGCGCCGCCATCCACGTCAGCCGCCGCCCTGCAAAAGCTGCCGAGCATTAAATGAAACCGCGTAAAAGTACAATCGCTCAGCGATTAAGCGCCGCC
>QANU01025778.1:0-10345 GCA_003254905.1 Nissolia schottii | reverse complement strand
GATTGAGGTGATTCAAATTGCCACGTAAAGCTAAGAGATAGAGCTACAACTTTGTAGTTGACCTCAAATCGTGATTCAATCTCTATCATGGCTCACAATCAATGGCAAAGTCGGTGTCAGAAATTCTCAGCTCATCTTTTAACCAAATCTTGTTGGATTTGAATTTGATCTTGCATTCATTGGTCCAAATCTTCTCTTCACATCCTCCATTGATCCTCCTAGACATTCATTCCCTGTAATTCAAATAGAAAACTACAAAAGAGATGTTAAGTATCTAGGGTTTAAAATGATGCTTAAACTTGTCGTTTTCTTAATTTCTTTCAAAAGAGGACAATGTGTAAAAACATATTGAGTAAGTATTAAACCTACACATTTTAGTATGCAATTGCTCATTTATAGAGTATAAAATCAACTTATCAACGAGTCAGGCGCCCCTAGACGTGGCAAAAGGATCCCCTAGACGTTGATCAAAGAAAGAAAGGTATGTCCCCAGACGTGGCATAAGGCGCACCCCCAGTTGTGGTAAGCAACCTACGCCCCAGACGTGACGGAGGATTGTCCCCCCAGGCGTGGACAAAGAAAGAAAAAGAAAGATCTTGTCCCCCCAAACGTGGACAAGCGAGCCCTCGGTTGTCAGTGCTATCGCTAGGGTATCCTCCTACCATTCCACCTGTGGAAGGGTTGTAAGTGGTTGCGGCTGTATAGGGATGACGATCCGGCAGTCAGCAAGGGAGTGGGTGTAACACCCTAGCTCACTAGCTACGCTTAAGTCGCAAACTTACTTGCCAGATTGTTATCTGCTTTGGTGGGGATAATACATAGTCCCGTTATTGTTACCCAAAATATGGACCAAATTTAAACTTTCTTTGTACGTCACATAGAGTAAATTAGGAGCCTTGTCGCGTTAGAGCATACATTGCGAGCGGAAACATAGCATGCTTAACGATAAATAAAGATATCATTAGTACCCGCCAAGATAACAAACAACAATCCTTCATACATTCATAAGCAAATACATAGTTAGTATTATAAGTATTAAATGCAGATATCACATAGAAATACAAGTACACATATATAATTTACTAGGTAATCGTTCAGTCTTCAGCATTCCTCCCTCGGGAGGGTTCTTCCTCATGTAGCTCTTCTCCTTGTCCCTCGTCGAATCTTGAAGCCTTGGATGAGTGGGGTGAGAACATAGCGCTCTCAGTGGTAAACCTTAGAGATTGGGGGATTTCTTATCCTCATTCACGCTTCAGGCTGCTCAGGGTTTTCTAGGTCTTACAGTTATACTATAGCCCTACTGATTTCAAGATCTATACTAAGCCTGAGCAGCTTTATCTAAATTAACTATGTGACTGGGGAACCTACTCTTCATTAACTAAGTCATCTATCCTCTATTAACTTCCTAAGTCACACATAATCACATATTTCACATAATCACATAATAAGCTTCAGTGTGCGTCCACTTATAACCGTGCCCATTTTGATTATAAGCTTCTTCGCACCTCCACTTATGTACAGTTATATCACTTAGAGCACATACTTCAAGCTCAACCCCCCCGTAACGGTGGCCTACCGCGACAGGCTTCCTTTCTGTCTCAGTATCTTGAGGACTGGGCAGCGCTTAACCTCAGTAACTCACGATAGGAGGGTCCATCCTTATGCTAGGGATGGCGAAGGGACCCTACCCCGTCCTTATGCTAGGCTCCTAGCTTTCTTTGACGCCTCCTAGCTCCTCTTGGCTGAATTTCTTCAAGATTTCCTTAGGATTTTGAAGGGATTTTCGTGGCTAAGGGTTAGGGAATTCCTAGAGGAAGTGAACTGGGTTTAAGGCAGGCAGTGTCTGGGTCTCCGATTTGACAAAACAGCAGTCGATCGGGCAAACGGACAGAGTTCTGGCAAGGTTTCCAATTTTTCATGTCATTTTCCATTTTGGGGAGGGCGTATTTATAGCCCAAGGGCTGAATGCCCATTTTACCATTTTACCCTTGGTAAAAATTACCAAAATGCCATTATAATTTAATTTCCTAATTATTTAATTAGTTTGGATAATTATAAAGTCAAATCAAGTCACATCAATGAATATTTAATTATTTTCCTTGGAAAATCTGCCTCCCCACGTGCTTAATCAGATTTGGGTCCCACCTAGTCCCGTTTCGCTCGTTTTTGATCACTCGCAGTCCCGATGCGTCGCGCACGGTCGTCCGAAAAATATTCTGCTTATACCGTCGCGATCCTCTAATTTCCCTCTACTTAGAAGCAAGGTTCATTCAAGGCATTTTGTGAATTTTTCTCCGGAGGAGTATTTTTCACAGATACCTTTGTCACCTTGTTAAGCTCTTGTGTCTGTAGACGACCACTCCGCTTGCATTTTCGCGATCGTCAAAGCTTCCTAGCAGCAGTTTGGGGTTAACTCTAGGGATTTGGTAATCTTCCCCTCATAAGGTATGGTTTTCCAAGACTTGAGGCCCTTTGCTCAGTTCTATTGGCTAAACGGGATTGTTCTAGTGTCTGCGGAATCATCCGAAACCGAACCGATTTCCATTTTACTGACATTTTAGGTTTTTCATCCATCTCTAGGGGCCGAGAGGAATCATTTGAGTGTCAGTAAAATTTGAAAATACCAAACAGAATAATTTCTACTGACCTCGACTTATTAACTCCAACAAAAGGGCTCTACGAACAGTTATTTGGGAAAATTTTCACTAAGGAAAAAGTGGGATGTTACATTCCACCCCCTAGAAAAATTTCGCCCTTGAAATTTCTAGATCCAAGTCCTTCCAAACCCTTCCTCTTCTATCACGGGGTGGAAATCTACCTATTTTTCATTCAAGACTCCTTGTTGTCATGTTTCGAGTTCCTTACTATTTCCGAGTTAAACCTTGAAATGTTCTTATACTTGTCACTTCTATCACAAGTCTCGTCCTAAGCCATATTTTCTTTAATTTCTGAACTGGGGTTCCATATCATCTTGCATTTCTTGGTAAATTATTCCAATCATCTGTATTCACCAAGTTTCTTGTCTTCTTAGCTTCTTTAGGCACCACTTTAAACCTTCATAAATATTTCTATCTTCCATCCAAAAGCGTTGTACAAGCCTTAGCATATTGATAGGTGTACTTTGTACCCTAGTTTATTATTCTATAATTGAACATTGTATACTAAAAATGTGTANGGAAAACGTGGGTTGTTACACCTTACTCGTGCCTACTTCCTCCTGGTAGGGATTTAGAATTTGGTCTTCATATGGAAACGAGTTCTAAGGTTGTACTCGTTCTTGGTCGTTATGGAAAATAGATTAGAAGAGATTAGTTTCCCGCAAGAGTTGCACAAGAGTTATTCTAATGTCTGTTGTAACCCCTCATGGTTCCATCACTCAGGTGTATTCCCTTTGGGTATAGCATTTTAATTTGTCTCTTAGGTGGGAGCGGGTTTCAGATGTGTGCTTGGTCTTTGGGTGTTGCGGGAATTGAATTTGAAAGGGTTACTTTCCTTTGAGATCTTGGGGATAAGTTGCGCGGTCAGCTACCTTCTGGTATTCTTAGGGTTCCTCATACTCTCCTTCTGCGTTCACTCTACCGCCTTAACTCTCCTACTCTGGTCATGTAAAACTTCTACTAGTGATACCTCCTTGTGTTGACTCTCATGTCTTAACTTCTTCAGTGTGACTTTTAGTCGGGTTAACCTTGCACTTGTTTCTAGGGTCTGATCATATTTCCTTATGCTCTCGGTGTACTTTCGGTCTATCAAAATGAAAGCTATCTACATTTCAGCACGTATCCCTATTTCCTTTACTACTCCAGTTGTATGTTACGCACTACTTATCCATCCGCTTTGTATATTTGGATTGTCAGCTTGTCGAATAACTTACTGATAGTGAGGAGTAAAAAGGTGAACAACCCTTACTAACTCCTTTGTGGTTGTTCTATCCAACCCTTAATCCCACCTTGCATTACTGGGTTAATCCAGACACGAGGTCCATCCAAGTATCTACCCACAATACAGTTAGGGGTGCTTCGGTAAGATTGTTACACCTTTTCTTCTCCATTCACGTTTTGCCCTTTGCCCAAGCCCCATTGGCTTCCTCCTTACTTATGTTTTCCCTATTTCCTCTAACTTCCACTTCCTTTATATTTTCTTTTAATTACTTACCTATACACCAACATCAGTGGTCCATCCATTTCTTAGTTCCCAAAAGTTGTTGTTTCACCTTCTCCAATTCGTTCTCCAATTTCCAAAGTTGAGCAGGAGATCTTCGAACTAGCTCGAACAACTTGTAAACTTCCTCTGACGAACCCAATTGGGCTCCTCCACCTAAGTTTCTCAGTAACCGCACTACATGCCTTCCATAACATACATTGAGACAAAGGAAAACTTCTGTTTCTAGGCTTTTCTCTTCCAGAAAGTAAGACGTTTGCTCTCGACCTGGGGATCCGTCCCCGAATTCATAAATGTAGAAGGAACACATTCAAGGAGGTTAGAAAACTGGGGATCCTTCCCAAAGGATTCCTATAGGGGTGGAAACGCATGTCGTAGGGAGGGAATGTTAATCAAGGAGAAACAAGGATGGTCCTTGATTGGGAATTTCCTTTCCGTTTCATCACTGAGAATTAAATTGCAGAGAGGCACTTAGCAGAATGCTAAGTTTCTCGGGAATAATGGATTACAGAGTCCACTCCGCACTCGCTATCTATCCCTGAATACACTTAACAAGACACAGAGTTAGCTAGGCTCTATGTTCCTGAGAAATGCAACAGTTGCATGAAAGCAAAGTGAGGAAGCGCATCATGTCACACTACTCCTTGCCTTGAAAGACAAGACTGAGTGCGTGGCGATTTATTCTAAACATGCACAAGGAACAATGTCAAATCAGTGTTCTGGTACCGGCGAACCCTGATTTATGCACTTGGGCCTTATACATAAAGGTGTATACTATACTCATACACCGGAGGATTAACAAAGGAAGATGCTTAGAAGCATAGATAAGCTCAGTCCTCAGGCTCCAAAGGACTAAACTGCTCTGATACCAAATGTAACAGCCTAGCTCGCTAGCCTACGCTTAAGTCGCAAACTTGCTTGCCAGGTTATTATCTGCTTTGGTGGGGATAATACTTAGTCCCGTTTATACTTTTTTTAAAATATTGTTACCCAAACTATGGACCAAATTTAAACTTTCTTTGTACGTCGCATAGAGTAAATTAGGAGCCTTTTCGCGTTAGAGCATACATTGCGAGCGGAAACATAGCATGCTTAACGATAAATAAAGATATCATTAGTACCCGCCAAGATAACAAACAACAGTCCTTCATACATTAATATGCAAATACATAGTTAGTATTATAAGTATTAAATGCAGATATCACATAGAAGTACAAGTACACATATATAATTTACTAGGTAATCGTTCAGTCTTCAACCTTCCTCCCTCGGGAGGGTTCTTCCTCATGTAGCTCTTCTCCTTGTCCCTCGTCGAATCCTGAAGTCATGGATGAGTGGGGTGAGAACATAGCGCTCTCGGTGGGAAACCTTAGGGATTGGGGGATTTCTTATCCTCATTCACGCTTCAGGCCACTCAGGGTTTTCTAGGTGTTACAGTTATACTATAGCCCTACTGATTTTAAGATCCGTACTAAGCCTGAGCAGCTTTATCTAAATTAACTATGTGACTGGGGAACCTACTCTTCATTAACTAAGTCATCTGTTCTCTATCTTACTTCCTAAGTCACACATAATCACATATTTCACATAATCACATAATCACATAATAAGCTTCAGTGCGCGTCCACTTATAACCGTGTCCATTTTAATTATAAGCTTCTTCGCACCTCCACTTATGTACAGTTATATCACTTAGAGCACATACTTCAAGCTCAACCCCCCCGTAACGGTGGCCTACCGCGAGAGGCTTCCTTTCTGTCTCAGTACCGTGAGGACTGGGCAGCGCTTAACCTCAGTAGCTCACTATAGGAGAGTACATCCTAATGCTAGGGATGGCGAGGGGACCCTACCCCGTCCTTATGCTAGGGAAGAGGCATGCTCAGGGTTCAGCTTGCCTTTCCTGCTGGCTAGTGGCACAGCTAGGAAAAGATTCCTTTTTCCTTCCTTTCCTTTTCCTTTTTGGGACTTAGTGACGTCATGCCCGATACCTTTCTCTTTCCTTTCCTTTCTTTTCTTTTTCCTTTCCTTTCCTTTCCTTTTGTAAAACCACTTCCATGACACATAATCACATAAAACATACCTCAATATAGTTCATTCCAGTCAACAGTCCTTTTTCCTTAAACATAAATCCTCTGTTCATAATAATTAACATACTTAGTAAAATTGGTAGATCCATGGATAATTGCAAGCAACATAAAAGTTATGTTTTAAGAAAGGTTTTCGCACACATAAAAATGATAATTTTCAGAAAGGGAGTTTTGGACTTCGTTAGACCGCTCAGTGCACCCTGACGAATTTCAGCTCCTAATTCTTGCAATTTCCCATGTTCTACAAGGTTTCTCAAGAGCAATCTTTAGAGCATTTCTTTCATCATTCCTTGTCCATTTATAACAACCATAAACATACTTTCAAGTTTCAAAAATCATTTCCATCACAAAGCTCCTAACAATCTATTCATGAAACATATAGCATATCTGACACATATCACATATTCACATAGTTTCCATAGCAATTCATCCAAGAGTATATTCATAGCAAGAGACCTAACATATCCTAGCATAAATATCACATAACTATCATCAAGCATCTTAGACACATAGACAGTGGTTATGTTAGGTTTACCCATTTTTCCCGATTCTGACGCTTCCTGTTGGCTCCTAGCTTGCTTTGACGCCTCTTAGCTCCTCTTGGCTGAATTTCTTCAAGATTTCCTAAGGATTTTGAAGGGATTTTCGTGGCTAAGGGTTAGGGGCTTCCTAGAGGAAGTGAACTGGGTTTAAGGCAGGCAGTGTCTGGGTTTCCAGTTTGACAAAACAGCAGTCGATCGGGCAAACGGATAGAGTTTTGGCAAGGTTTCCAATTTTCCATGTCATTTTCGGTTTTGGGGAGGGCGTATTTATAGCCCAAGCGCTGAATGCCCATTTTACCATTGTACCCTTGGCAAAAATTACCAAAATGCCATTATAATTTAATTTCCTAATTATTTAATTAGTTTGGATAATTATAAAGTCAAATCAAGTCACATCAATGAATATTTAATTATTTTCCTTGAAAAATCTGCCTCCCCCACGTGCTTAATCAGATTCCGGTCCTACCCAGTCTCGTTTCGCTCGTTTTCGGTCGCTCGCAGTCCCAATGCGTCGCACACGGTCGTCCGAAAAATATTCCGCTTATACCGTCGCGATCCTCTAATTTCCCTCTACCTAGAAGCAAGGTTCATTTAAGGCATTTGTGAATTTTTCTTCGGAGGAGTATTTTTCACAGATACCTTTGTCACCTTGTTAAGCTCTTGTGTCTGGAGACGACCACTCCGCTTGCATTTTCGCGATCGTCAAAGCTTCCTAGCAGTGGTTTGGGGTTAACTCTAGGGATTTGGTAATCTTCCCCTCATAAGATATGGTTTTCCAAGACTTGAGGCCCTCTGCTCAGTTCTATTGGCTAAACGGGGCTAAACGGGGCTAAACGGGACTGTTCTAGTGTCTGCGGAATCGTCCGAAACCGAACTGATTTCCATTTTACCGGCACTTTAGGTTTTTCATCCATCTCTTGGGGCCAAGAGGAATCATTTGAGTGTCAGCAGAATTTGGCGATACCAAACAGAATAATTTCTACTGACCTCGACATATTAACTCCTACAAAGGGCTCTACGAACAGTTATTTGGAGAAATTTTCACTAAGGAAAAAGTGGGATGTTACAGTGGGGGCATCCAGCAGCGAAAAGGACGCAGCCACAAGCGTGTAAGAGAAATCCCGATTGCCTCATGCATTATATTAATGTGAAATGTGTATGAATGTATGTATGATTATATATATATGACTATGTATGCATGTTGGGTAAGCCGTCCGTGAGACACGTACGAGACGATCACTGCAGCACCGCGAGTCCAGTAATCAAGCGCGAATACCTAGGTAATTAAAGATTAGAGATCCCTGTCACCTTGTAATTAGATAAAGCTGCTCAGGATCTTAGGCAAGAAATAAATGGTAGGAAATGTCTAGATGCATGAACACTTAGAGATCTCCTGGGTGGCCTGAAGCTTAATTGAGTAACCAGAAATCACTACCCTATAGTTATCCACTGGGAACCAACCGTTCTCACCCCACTCACTTATGACTTCAGGTGAGCCAGATGACTACCCCGCCGAGGAAGCGGCGGATCGTGCAAAGCATATTTAGGACCGTAGACCCTGAGACAGGGATTGAGACCAAGAACTGGTCGGTAATGGTGGTGAACGACCCCCTTCCCCTTCGAGCAGTACCCCCGGCACCTGCCGAGCCAGTACCTCCTGTCGATGGCCCTCCAGCAGACGGCGTGACGCCACCCTACGAGAAGGACGTGGAGGCGGATCCGGTTTCTGTGAGGCTGCGACTACCCCAGGTATAGAAGAAAGGAGCCAGGATGAGCGTGACCCGAGTCTACGGACGCTGATTGGCACCTCGAACTCATGACGACGAGGGGGGACCTTCCATCGAACCTCGCGACCCGCCAGATGTAACAACCCGACTTTTTCCTTCAATTAAAATGCTATCTAGGAAAGAATTAAAAATATAATAATAAGGAAAATATGAGATAAAAATAAAATAAAATTCAAATATTAATTTTATTTCTGTAATATTAGTTAAAAATAATCCTTTGACGATCTCGTGACGTCTGGTGAGGTTTGGATCGAAATTAGGGTTTTATTATAATTTCTTTACGACTCACAGGAGTCTGTAAAATATATTAATATGAAATTAAATGTAAGAATATGTCATCCAAGATTTCAATATTAACAAGGATAATTAATAGGTTACAACGGTATGCCCCGAATATTTTAGGACGTCCAGACATAAACAATTAATGAACAAACATGACCTAAACTCACTAAGGGCAAAATTGGAAATATGCATGGCCAATGAACTAAGAAAAAGCCACGGCTGCCCTCCCCCATGCCAAAACCGAAACACACATCCACAAAACACACCAAAGCTAATTCATTTCTTCTTCCTAAGTTCCAAGACTTATGTTTCTAAATCCACCAAGTTTAATCATCATCCTTTGTTCTTCATCATCATAGTTCACTCTCAAAATCATCAAGAAGGCAAGCTAGCATCAAGGTGAAGAGTTTCTCTTCAAGTGGAAGCAAGAGAAATAAGCTCCAAAACCCTAATCTTCCATAACCTAGGGTTTTATGCTTTCTTGACAAAGAAACTCAAGGAAGCTTCAAGTTCACCTTTCCATCATTCAAATTCATTTCTAAGCATCTAAGGAGGACAAGCAAGGATAGTTGGTGAGTTCTCATCTCTTGGTGACAAGCCAAGCTTCCATAATCCATAATTGCCCTAATTATGTCAAGATTTCATTTTAGGTCAAGGAGACTTCAACAAGCAAGCAAGGCTTGATTTCCTCTTCCTTCTAGCATCAAAAAGTCCTTGAGGAAGTGGGTAACTCTAGTTCCTCACCTTTTTGATGGTGGATGAGTGTTATGTGCTTGTATGTGTATGCATGTGAATTTGGAGAATTATGAACATATGTGCTAGATTTTATGCTAGGTTTAGGAAGACAATTCTGAAGGGTCTTGTGACCTGGATTAGATGTGGTTATTGTTCTGGAATTATGTGTGAGACTCATGTAGGGTTCCATGGAAGCAAAGGGGAGAAAATGGAAGAGATGAGCAATTCGGTTTTCATGTCTCGCACAGGGGCCGCTGAGCGGGGTCTCAGGCGCCGCTGAGCGAGACAAGGCTGACGTGGAAAGTTAAAAGATATTTTTAAATAAGGCGGTGGAAGAAAATTCGAGAAAGTTCAGCCGCTGAGCGATGAGGTTAGTACCGCTGAGCGATACCACCTCTATCGCTGAGTGGAGGAGCTCAAACCGCTGAGCGAGCATCAGTTTTCGCTGAGCGGCTTGAGACTAAGGAAGCTGATGGCAACCTCTTGAGGCTCATAGTATGGTATTTGATGCTCTAATGATGATTGATGGCTGAATTATATGAATGTCTATGCTGTATGGAATGAAAATGTGCTGAACATGCATGTTAGTTGTAATTTATGATGAAATCTGTGATATGCCATGCATTCAGGAGACACTTAGTTAAAGACATGATAATAAACTCTGAGATAAGGAAAAATGCTGAAATGAACAATAGGGAAACCAGTATGCCATGCTGCAGGTACCCTTAATGCTGCTGAACCAGGGCCAATGCCC
>QANU01025742.1:3338-13618 GCA_003254905.1 Nissolia schottii | reverse complement strand
CTAAGAAATGGGTCAGAGAGGTTTTTGGGGAAGGCCAAGTTTTGGACTTGGTACTTATTTGGGTCAATTCCTGTGTACAAAATGGCAGGTTTGCCTCCAGGGAGTATTGTCGCTGATCCTGACCAACATCCATTGGTATCAGACGGCTGAGAAGGGTAGATGGCAGGATCCAGTGGGGTCCAATTCACAAGATCACGTGATACAGAGTGGGCCCACACAATATTTCCCCATTTAGCACCTTTTGGATTGTATTGATAGAATAGGTGGTAAACACCTTTATACCTCATTGGTCCTAATAGAAAAAAGCCATTCATATAATTACAAAAACAATTTTCAATTTCATCAAGAGGAATATGAAAAGGGACATAAAGGAGTAAAGGACAAAGCATTAGCTTATTGATTTGGATCATTTTTTTACCGTTGGATTAACAAAAAAGATTAAGGAGTTTAATCAATAGATTTTTGTACATGTTATCTTTTCGTGCACCTTGAAGAAATGAGATACAAGGATGATATTTTCTTTTATGGAGCAATGCATAAGGAATGTTACGGGAAATATCTAAGGATATGAACTAGAGGATTTGGAAACCGAGTGACATCTCTTGGACCAGTCAAGAGATCCAACGAAATCTCATTAGTCAAGGACCTCTTTTTGGGATGCTACTAGTGCAACAAAGACATCCTCACCTGCACTTAACTATAACCTTTTTTTAGTATGCAATTGTGTGCTTTTCTTGATTTGGGCTGTAACTTGGTCTCCAAGTCAAGGGAAAAACCCTAGATACACCAAAAAGGTATTAAGATGGGGAGGCAGGGAAAAGATGATTTTGTTTTTTAGTTTTTTTTTTTTCTTTTTGGGTTGGAATAAGAACCTAGAAAAGGGAGATGAGATCGAGACATGAGGGTGGAGAATCATTTTCTCTCCTCTCGTCACTATAAAACTGAAGGGAGTCCACATGAGAAAGGAGAGTCAATTATCTACCGTTTATGCTTTAAACCATTGTTGATTTTTTTGGTTTAAATCACTTACGAATATGAAAGTTTATAATATAAAAGTGAGGACTATGAGAGGGAACTTCTTAATCAAACAAATAAACAAACACTTTCTTTAATTTCGTCCTTACAACATAGAATATATATCCTATGTTTGAGCAGTTCAATGATTTTGATCTTGTTCTACGTAAATTCGGTTACAACATTGACATGTATATACGAAGGAGACCAACTGAGAGCAGAACTAACCATTGGGGTCTGCAAGATGTCCATTTCATCAATAACATGTCATATGACAAAGACAAGAAGCAAAATAAAATAAAATAAAAAAGCAGTTAGTGATCATATAAAATATTTGGCTGAGAAAATGAAAGGAATTATGAAAGAAGGGTAAGAAAGAAAAGATTTAAGACTTTGTTCGAAGGAAATATATATTATATACCATTTATCCAATTCTTTGGAGGTTGGAAGTGATAAGCAGTCCTGTAAGGTTGGTTAGTGGAATCAGAAGAAAGACTCTGAAGATTTCTGTAAACATGGTGGCTAGCTTCAATGTGAAAAAGAACACCACTGGCATAAATGAGAGAGAAAAGAGCTAACAACAAAATTGGAGACATATTGGGCATATTATGGCTTCTTTGGTTGGAATATGGGCTTAAATACAGGAAGCTTGTGCTAATGCTATAGAATTTAATGCCGGTTGGGTAGTTGTGGAAATTTCCAAATTGGAAAGAGTCACATTGAGAAGAGATTTGTCCATTTGATTAATAACTTTTGAGATAGAAAATTCAAAGATTGTGTCAGAGGTGAGCATCCGGGAAAATACGCCCTATATCTTATAGTTACTGCATATTAACTTATGAGAAATTCTTAGTTGCTTCTTGAGTAAGAAAAAGTTTTTGCTCTCATCTATTTAACATTTGACACTTCAATAAATATTGATGATTTAAGAGACAAAAATGATTCACATTTATTAATGTATCATACAATAAATGGATGAGAATAGAAACTTTCTCTTGCCTAAAGAACAACTAAAAATTTCTCTTAAAAATAAGTCAAAAGTGAACTAATTGAATAGTATGTTCTATGCCTTCAGATTTCATGCAGCGATAAAATACTATATTATACTATTGTTTTTGCTCTAAATACTATAATTAGATTATAAATAAAAATGAGATTAACGTTAATACATATTGATTTAGAGCGTTACATGGACTCATAGTGTATAAAAAATTATATGTGTATCAAAAAGTATTTACCAATTATCCACCAATATTACAGATGCGTGAACAACCATTTCATACACAGATGAACAAATATTATAAAATCGATGAATAAACATTTTCACATACGGAAATAAGATAAAATGGGACATGTGGCATATTAAATGCCGAAAAGTAACTGCTGCATTCTCTCCTGCCCCCACTCACACTCTAAAACATTACACCACAAAACATATAAACAGACGTTAAAGAACAAATAAACAAACATTATGAAGCACAAAAAATAAAATAAAATGAGACCTCACACAAACTAAATAGCGAAGACACTCTCTCTAACTCCCTCACTCACTCTCATAAAAAAATTACACCACAAATAAACAAACATTACAACACTCTAAAATAAACGTTACAAAACTCATAAACAAACATTATATCATACACAAACAAACATTTCACCACACCAAAATATTACACAACAAAGAAATAAACATTACAATACTCGTAAACAAACATTACACTACACAGAAACAAATAAATAAACAAATATTACGATACTCATAAACAAACATTACACAACGCAAAAGCATTACAAAGTTTATAGAACAACATGGATCAGAGAAGAATATCTTCATTTATGCTCTCCATAACGTCTTAAGAAGAAAAAAACAAAGACAAACCCCAAAAAATAGCGAAAACAAAATGGAAACAAGAAGCGAAAAAAAGGAATAAGAAAAAAGAAAACAGAGAAGAAGAAAACAATAATGAAAAAAAAAAGCAGTTGCATGTGAAATAATTGAATAAAAATGAAATGAGAGTGTATGGTTGGAGTGATAAAACAAAAAAAAAAAAAGAAGGAGAGGAGAATGAGAAGATCCCAAGTGAGGGAAAGTGGGTGGAGGAGAAAGAAAATCAATATTTAATGCATAATTATTAAAACTGGCTCGGTGATCGACCCAGTCACCCTATCGGATCACTAGGTCACTAGTTCAACTAGTGGGTCATTGAGTCACTTGCTGAATTGGATTTTAATTAATAAATATAAAAATTAAATTTCATTTCATTAAATAGATAATATATAATTTAATGCAAAAAAAATGCACAACAATGTGCTTAGCTTGGTGGCAGACAATGCATTATGCAAGTAGGTGGATTGGGTTTGATTCTACTAGACAATATTTTTAAAAAATATATTCAAGATTTTCTTGAGCCGATTCACATCGGGTTACCCCGATTTGATCCGGGTCACATCAGATCATTGTAGGTCAATTGCATCTCCGATCTAACTTAAGAACTAGTCCGGTTAGGTGGTCGAGTCACCGACTTTTGGGTCGACCCGACTAGGCTCAGTTAGGTGTACACAAATCATATCTAAAAAAAAATATTGTATCAAAATTATTTTTTCACAAAATACATGTCAAGAAGAAAAAAAAGCTTCAAAGTAGGAAGGAAAATTAAATTTTAATACATGAAGTCAAATAAGATTTTTTATCTATACATACAATAAAGAGGATACCAAAGAATGAATGTTCTTTGGTGTCCATCTTTATTTCTCTTTTTACCATTCCCCGCTATACCACACGTCACAAGGTTTAAGTATCTTGACTCCATTATCTAAAATGATGGAGAGATAGAGAGTGATGTTAATCATAGAATCCAAGCTGGGTGGATGAAAAGGAGGAGTGTATCAGGAGTTTTGTGTAATAGAAAAGTGTCACTCAAGCTTAAGAAAAAATTTTACCGCACAACTGTAAGACCTACAATATTATACGGGACTGATTGTTGGACAATAAAAAGCCAATAAGAGAATAAACTCAGTGTTGCGGAAATGAGGATGATACAGTGGATGTGTGGACACACTAGACAAGATAGGATTATGAACAATTGCATTAGGGAGAAGGTTGAGACACACTAGAATTTTTTTATATATATAAATTTCTTGCCACGTTTCTTCTTTTTTGCCATTGTCGTTGTTTAAGGGAAGTATGAAATGCCTTTCTTGCTTCTACGGGACCAACCCTATGCACTGAATCTAACAGTAATGACTTGAGGGAATTTAAGGATTAAATTGGTTCATCAAGGAAAGGTACATAGGCGACATACTGCTCATACAACAACATCAAGCCACGACTTCAATCGGGGGGCTTAGAGGCAATATATGTAAAGGTGGGCTGTGAAGCTACCTTTTTGGGTTTCTCAAACAATTCCTAGATCATCTCTAAATTCAGTGTAACAAGAGTTTATTTCCAATGGAATCAAACCAAATTTTAACATGTGCCATCTCAAACATCACGTGAATAGGCAAATTCTTAGTCATGACATTCCTTACACCTAAGAGTACAAACGTGCAAAAGTTAAAGTTGCCAACAATTAATTTATGCTCACAAAGTGATTTTCACAAGTTTTTCACCAAAGATTCCTATTCACTAAAGAATTGGGATACAACAATATTTCTCATCAGCAGGCATTCACATGATATGCAGCATTGATATATATATATATATATATATATATATATATATATATATACACACATATATATATTTTAATTTGATTTAAAACTAAAAAAAACATGCTAAGTATAAAAAAAGAAGAAGAGAAAAACAGAAAAATGCATGCAATGCAAATTTTTCCCAACCTCCAATTAAAAACATGCATTTTTAAAAACATGCATTGTCCCCAATGCATGAAAATAGATAAGGATTAGATAAAAATGTACAACTAAAAATAAAATTTAAGAACTATCTTTGGTTGGGTTATCTCCCAACAAGTACTTCAGTTTACTGTCCCTAAGTTGGATGTGCCTCTGCCACTCACGAGATGCCAGGATCCCATGTCTGGATTCCTTCCATGTCTGGATTCCTTCCCTCTGTGTCTTTAAATAAGAACATGAGCATAAGTTCCCGAAGGACACTACAGTGGAGACAGTGGCCAACAACTTCTGAGCCACACTCTTCATCTTGGTAGCTATATCCTCTTGACTGAACTTCACAAGCAGTGGATCACAGAAGACTGGAGTTTCTAGAGGAAAGCCTAGTGGTATCAACATAAGCTTCTCTTCCTTCATCTCCTCCGATGACTCTTCTAGAATAGATGGATTTTCAACAAATTGCTCTGTTAGTGGATTGGCCGCCAACTTACTTTCATGAAGAATGTCCTTATTATCATGAAGTTTGCTATTTAATTCTTGAACCCTTTTCCTCAAACAAATTGTTTTTCAATATTATCCTCTTGATATAGCGGGTTAAGGCTCTGTTAATGTTGTTACCATTACCCACTATTTCAAATTTTTGGTAGTTATTTAACCCGCTATATAGTTATTTTTTTCTTTTCTATTTGTAACTGCTTTTAAAATTCTTAATTTTGCAGTCTATTTTCTTGCTTTCACATTGTTATTTATGTTCAATACTTGATAGATATACTAATTATTGTTAATAGATGAGTAAACAGTAATTTATCCCCTTATACTTTAGTTAACGTGCACTTAACTCCCTAAGGTTTAAAAACGAGCACTTCACCACCTTTAAATTTTTAAAATGGTACTTTTTCTTTAAATTGTCTATTAGTGTACATGTGTCTCCCATATATTATATGGACAAAATTGTCCTTTATTTTTTTTTATTTTTAAAAAGCTCCCTTTATCTTCTCTCTTATAGCTGTGTTTTTCTCCTCCTTTCCTCCCTATGCATCACCATCAACTTCGTCCTCGTCTTGCACCGCCTTCCTAACCATCGCGTCAGCCAACCATTCCATCCCCAACGCTGTGTTGATTGTTGGCTCATTGTTCCTTAGCATAAATATCACCACTTTTCATCACTGCCTTCAAACCCTCTCTCTTTTTTTTCCCCCTTATTAGCCCCATTTTGTAGCTCTTGTTTCTTGACAGCTACTGGTCTTTTTTCAATGGATTCCTTTGATGGTTACTCCATTCACAACCTCAATCTTAGGTTTTTGTGTTCTGCCCCTTTGAAGTTTTTCTATTTTTATTTTTTTTTATTTTTTTCCCTGTTTGGTGTGATGTCTAGGTTTTTTTTTTGCTTAGTTGTTCTTTTTTGTGCTACAATTTTAAGTTTGGAGCTTTATGATTGATTTTTTCAAATTTTTAGTTTGTGAGAATGGATGATGATGTCGACTTGGATGTTAACTGAATTATGTGGCTTTTAGGTTGTATTGTTTTTTCATTGGTGTGAAGTTGAAGGAGATAGGGTTATGAGAGAGAAGATGAAGAAAGTTTTTTTTTTTTTTTTTGGGAAAAAAAGGAAATAACAATTTTGTCCATATAATATATCATGCGAGACATATATGTACACTAATAGAATTTTTGGATAGAAAATGTAATAGAAGGGGTTATTTGAACTTTTCAAAAACTTTAAGATAGTGAAGCGCTTATTTTAAACCTGGGAGGATTAAGTGCACATTTACTAAAGTATAAGGGGTAAATTACTATTTACGTTTAATAGATTGTTGAAAGGTCGAATTGGATCAGTCTCTTTCCTTTTTTTTTTTTTTTTATGTGTTATGAAAAAGAAAGTAACAGTGGCCAACGAAATGGATCCGCAACAAATAGTTGCTACTGCCACAGTTGGGGCCCGTTGCCATAAATCAAACGAAAGAACACCCATTCAAGTTGGTGGTACGTTCAAGCAGGTCTAACGTGAGTTTTCGGGTGGCCAAATCCTTAACCAAACACTAGTGGGGCCGTATTATGTGTCTGCTAATGTTGAATATACAATTTGTAATTATAAAAACCAATTTCTTTATTTTAACTACTTTTATATGTAACCATTAAAAATATGGATAATTATTCGTGCACACCTCCTCTTGCACACATGTTACACACCCACACTATTTTATTAAAACTCTTTATTGACTTAGCAAACTGCTTCGCTCATTCCTTTTGTTTTTTCACTCTTATTCATTCTCTTTTAATTTCGTGCTTCATCTTTTCTTGCTTCATTGTTGCTCATTCTCTCTAAGTGTATCGATTCGTTTTGGTTTATGCTTGATCATTCTCGTTCGTTTGTTTTTTATCTGTTCTGTGATTTCTCCTTCTGTAATCGTTTTTGTAATTGATGTGCATATTTCAGATATGTTTTAGTGACACAACCCTTTATTATACTCATACACAATCATTTCGTGAACTCAGACCTAGACTTATTAAATAACATGACCTAACCATTATATATATATATATATATATATATATATATATATATATATTCCTTACAAAGATGGACACAACCACATTATATACAGAGACCTATCTTTTATGTTACATAGGCACAACCATTACATACATCTTAAAAACATGATCGAAGCAAAAAGAGAAAAAGAAAGTACAACATAAACAACCATTTGGTAAAAAGACACAACCTTACCAAAGTAAAAGACCTAACATTTTTGTTGTTTAAGACACAATCAGTTTAAATAAACAGACACAATCTTTTATTACAGTCAGACACAATTTTTTCGTGAATTCAGACCTAGCCTTATTAAACAATATGACATATCCATGATATATATACACACAAAGTTGGACACAACCATGTTATATATACAAACTTATCTTTTATATTATACAGATACAACCATCGCATAATCAAAGCGAAGAGAGAAAAGAAAAAATGAACATAAAGATGAACAAAACGAAAGGCGAATAGAGGAATGGGTGAAGAAATAGTTAGGTCGCAAGAGCTATTGAAGGAGAAAAGTCGTGAGAGAGAGCGCGAAATGTGAAATGTGAGAGTGGAAAGACGGTTTTGCATTTTTTAGATTACACAGTAGTGAGTCTGAATTATAAGAGGGTGTACAACTGGTGTACACTATAGAAATCTGCAAAAATCGAAATCTAAAAAAATTGCTCATATATATTAGAAAGGGATATAATAATTTAGACAAATGTGATTGAGAAGTGATTAAATCTCTCGCCTCTTTATTAGTAGTAGATGCTCTCAGCGTAATGGCAAAGTCCATCAACTTAGGCCAAGTTTATTTGTCATGATGGCACATTCTTTTCAATATAGAAAAGGGTTCTAAAATCTACAACTGTACACCAAATATTGGCTCCCTCCTTTGACATTTTGTAGCGCCACTCGCGCTCTCCCTCTGAAAACCTTCTTGCCTAATAGATTATATATTAGGGTCATATAATTTTTGTTAAAAAAAATGTGTATGTATGTTTTTAAAATGTGCATCCAAATTATATTTAGTATTGAACAATGCCTAATAGATGTCATATATACTTTTCATCATTTTACGTTTTACTATTGCCTTTCTACAATCAAATAAAAGTCTAATATTCCTTCCAACTGGGAAATAGTTAAAAAGCCAACCACGTCGCCTGACTTAGAAAACCGGAAGTATTACACACGGACATGGACTTGACTAATTCCATATTAGTACTAATTAATTTCACACCATATGATTCGTGCAGCGTGTTACAAAATCATTCATAAGAGCCACATGTTAAAATTTATCATTACATCACGTCAGATTACTAACGACAAAGGGATTGCATAAATACCTGAATCCATGGTTTAGCGATAGAAATCCCTTAGCGCAACTGATGACGAACGATAACGTTGGTTTCATGGTCTTCCTCAACCAAACCTCTTTAGTTCCTCAATGGGACTGTCTGTCTCTCTTCCAGATGGGGAGAAGTGAAACGTTTTTCGATTTGGTGTATTGGGGACCATAACCGTTCCTCATGTGTTTAAGCTCACCAGGGTTCCCATTATCCCCTGATGGGCCAATACTGGTGGTATCTACCCATTTGGGCCCACATTCACTTTTCCTTAAGTCTAAAAGGCTTTTAACCAAATAATTAGATCACTGGATTAAGCCATATATGATAAATAGCTAATATAATCGTTGACGAATATGAGCCCACAAATATTAGAAATATAAATTTCCAACAATCTCCCACTTGGGCTACATATCGTTCTTCAAACAATTATATCACAAGTTCTTTAGGCGCGCATCCGAATGCTATTTATCTTTTAGACTTTCTTTAACAATCTGGTCCATCTCATGCATCAGCATGGAATTACTGCAGCTTTCGTCACAAAACAAAAAACGTGACTAAACCACAATGATCATCACATCAATACACTTAATGACATAGATCAAATGTGGATGAGTAGCATGGAAATTATATGCAATGTGATCTCAATCATGTACATTTTCAACTGGTCATTCTTTAGTCTTTAGTGAGATCAATCCAAAGTCCTTAGATGCAATAGAATCATTACATATACAAAACATAAGCGAGTTCAGAATTGAACTATAAACCATCAACTTTATTATGCATAAATCAAAAATTAATATCCAATAGAACAAAAAGACTCCCACTAAACCAAGGCATCCTCACGAATAACACCCATGTGAGCAGTATGCTCATGAAAAACCTTAGGTGTCAAACCTTTAGTTAATGGATCAGCTAGCATAAAATTGGTCCCTATATGTTATATGGAAATCTGTTTATTCTGAACTCCTTCTTTAACAACTAGGAACTTGATGTCGATAAACTTCGACTTCGTTGCACTCCTATTGTTGTTGGAATAAAGGACTGCCGATTTATTGTCACAATAAATCCTTAGTGGTCGGTCAATGTCATCAACCACACGCAAACTAGTGACAAAATTTCGTAGCCATATTCCATGGTTGGATGCCTCACAGCAAGCTATGAACTCCGCGGCCATAGTTGAAGAAGCTATAAGTGTCTGTTTAGCAGACTTCCATGAGATAGCTCCTCTTATCAACATATAAATGTATCCTGATGTGGAACGCCTACTATCTTGGCATCTCGCAAAATCGGAGTCGGAGTACCCGATGATCTCTAAACTGTTCGATCTCCGATAAGTGAACATGTAATCTTTTGTTCTCTTCAAATAACGCATCACGCGTTTGGCCGCTTTCCAATGCTGTATACTGGAATTGCTCAAGAATCTTCCTAAAACTCCCACTATAAATGTTATGTCAGGACGAGTACAAACTTAAGCATACATTAGACTCCCCACCGCTGATGCATAGAAAATCTTCTGCATCTCTTTTCTTTAAAGATCATTA
>QANU01025703.1:0-10294 GCA_003254905.1 Nissolia schottii | reverse complement strand
CTAGGTTCAATTGATTTAAGTCAGATTGGTCTCTGTATATCAAGAATTATCTATTTCAAAATCGATAAGTATTTACAAACTGCCTACTTCCATGGTCGTAAGCAACGCTCACAGGGTTGTTATTCACTTGGTGGGAATAAACATAGTCCCTCGTTACTTTTCGAAAATATTTGATTATGGAAAATATGGACCATTTAAAACTTTTTCTGCTGAGTGCTTATTCATGAAGTATGAGAGTCTTGTGTGAAAAAAGATGTATGATACAAGCGATAGAGCCATGCAGTTATATAATCAATACATGGTCCGTCACAGATGAGTACAACAAATCACATAATATTATAATAAAGTTACATATACATGCCATAGTCATTCATATACATAATAAAAGTTCGTTTAGTGTACAACTGGCCTAGCATGTCTTCATAGCTGTAAAGATTTGTCTATCCGTCACTGGTGGCCTGTCCTCTGTGCTTTCCTGTTCCTCTCGTTGCCTATCTTAGCTCTCGTCTGCCCCTGGAAGCATAAGCAAGTGGGGGTGAGAACGTTTGTCCTCAGTGGTTTACCTTAGCGTCGGGGTATTTCTTTTAACTCACTTATGAACCAGGCCGCTCAGGAGATCTCTATGTTTACATGCATACTAACATCCTACTAATTATTATTTTGCCTGGGATCCTGAACGGCTTTATCTAAGTTACTAGGTGACTGGGGATCTAGTCTTTCTTATCTAAGTTCTCATACTCATTAACTTTTCTCGCGTACATACATAGCTGTCTCGAGCGTTCTCTTGATGGTACTTACATGCTTCATATATACTTATATACATTATCATATGCTTATACATCACATATTCAATCATCATATCATTGCATATGCATTCATTTCATACTTTATCCATGGGTGTTCTCTTACGCTTCTCGGATGAACTTCGGTCCGGTTTACGTCCTTCTTACATTGACGGCCCTGGACGAACTTTGGGTCCAGGGTTATGTCCTTCTCATTCTTTTTCTTGGACGCCCCCAGGCGAACTTCGGGCCCGGGGTCACGTCCCTCTCATCTAGTCCTTCGCCCATGTAGCAGTGGCCATACGACTACAACCACTTCTGTTCCCAACTTGACGACGACCAGGCTACGCTCACACCTGAGTGGTTGCGAACCTCCGATGGAGAACTTCGATCCATCATCGCCTATCAAGTGGGCTAACCTCCACTAGGTAGAAGGCAGGGATGGCCCTCGCGACGCAGCCAGGCATTGGACTCATACATCATCATACTCATAACTTTAGGTGTGACGTCATCCTTTCTCATTCATCTTTTCTTTTTTTTCTTTCTTTCTTTTCTTAATTTCATCATCATTGACCAATCCACCCTTTTGGCACTGGTGAGGGGCGTGTCGGTAGACTTTGCCAAGAGAGAGACTTCCTATCGTATAACTACATACTTGTTCCCTACTGTTCAATTATGGCCTTTAAGCATTAAGTGATTAACCTCTAGTTCTCTAGGGTCGTCCTAACACTTACTGACAACCCGATCCTCATGATGCATGATATCATAAACCTTCTAATCATAAACATTCTACATGCAATGTTCCACATATATCACGTATCAGTCACATCAATGATTATTGGAAACTGTGGCCCAAGATAGTTTTCATAAACGTTTGCTCCCTGGTCTAGGTTAGCTCGGTGACCTAGAGTTTCCTGGGCTGTTTAGCACCCCTGGGAACTCTCAGTAAACTTCGTCACCCCTGTCCAGGTCTACAAGTCACATACTCCGTTTTTAAAATCATTTTCCAAAATTCTGCTTCAGGCCGCTCAGCGGACCCTTTTGCCGCTCAACGCCCCTGAAGCTGGCCAGACCGCTCAGCGAACCCTTTTGTCGCTCAGCGCTCCGGAAGCCTGTGAGTTCATAAACATTTTCCACCGTTGTCAGGTTCCAATCCGAGGCCGGTCAGCGATTCATGAGCCCACTCAACGGTCCCTTTTGCCACTCAGCGGTTCCTCAGTCCTCTCAGCGGTCTAGGCGCAACCTGAACCACCTGCTTTCCTTTCTTGCTTTCATTTGCCATGGCTAATTCTTGGAGTTCCTCCCACATGTTCCAACAATCATAACACTATCTAGTCCAGGTCACAAGACCCTTCAGAATCATCATTCAATCCTAGCATAGCAGTTCTAACATAGCATAATCATAAGGCATACAAGCACATAAACACATATAAGTAAACATAAGCCACCAAGGGGTGAGCAAGCCAAGTTTACCCACCTTATTTAGAGGCTTTGAAGGCATATTGGATGATGAGAGAGTTGGGGGAGAGCGGTCCTCCGAGTGCAGAGCTTCCTCCTAGCTTCTGTCAGAGTTCCCGCAGCTCGACCGCATAGCACACGGGCAGAGTTTCAGCACTTCTAATGAGGATGGATGAATGAATTGAGTGGCTGGTGGCATGGTATTTATAGCCACGAATTTTGGCTCATCTTTCCCATTTTGCCCTTGCCAAAATTACCAAAATGCCATTTCTAATTTGATTTATTAATTAATTAATTAGTTTGGATAATTACAAAGTCACATCGGGTCACATCAATGAATAGTAACCCTTATTTTATTTAATTTTTCCTAAAAAATCTGATTCATCACGTCATCATCTCACATGTGGGTCCCACTCAGTCCCGTTTCGCTCGTTTCCGGTCGTTCACAGTCTCGGTGCATCGTGTACGGTCGTTCGAAAAATATTCCGCTTGTACCATCGTGATCCCCTAATTTTCCTCTACATGGAGGTGTGATTACTTCAAGGTATTGGTGAATTTTTCTCCAGAGGTATATTTTCCATAGGTATCTTTGATACACCGTCAGTCCTGGTGACTGCAGACCACCGTTCCGCTCGCGGTTTCGCTATTGCCCAATCTTCCTAATAAGGTCGTGGGGATATTCTAAGGTGTTTGTACCCTTTCTCCAGTACAGGGTAGGTGTCTAGAGACTTTGGGGCTCTCCGCTCAGTTCTATTGGCTAAACGGGGCCGAACGGGGCTGTTCTAGTGTCTGCGGAATCGTCCGAAACTGAACAGAATTCCATCTGGCAGATGGTTTAGGTTTTCTATCCAATAATTCTAAAGGTTAAAAGGAATCGTTTGAGTGTCAGTAGAATTTTAAGAAACTAACTAGAATAATTTCTACAGACACTCGTGTCCTAGGGCATCAGGCTTCCACTTTCCCGACGTCTCCGGCATTGCTAGCGTTTCCGGGCATTCTCTTTTATTCCTAAGCTCTCTGGTATTCCCCAATCCTTCTATTTCTTTTAAATTCTCCCTTTTTACCTTAATATCTTAAGGTTACCATTCTAACCTCGATCGCTCCTAGTTTCATATTCTCTTTCCTTCCCTCTCACCTTTAGTCCCTCTTCCCTCTTAAGCTTAGTACACCCTCCTTTGTCCTTCCAAACCCAACCTTTCGCATCTCTCTAGGTGAAACCTAAATTGGATTATGCAGCCGCATTCGGACTTGATCCCCTCACACCTGATTGTTATTCCATCTTCTTAGATTTATTTTTATACCTCCAACCCTAGTTGTACTCTTACCTACGTCCTTAACCCCGTTTATACAATGTATACATGTCCTCTTTAAACTTATTTATTCCACTGCCATGCTCACTCGACTCTCAAGCACTCATCTCTTTACTTTCTTGCTGTCCACGTCTGCTAAATAAGCTTTATTCTTCCCCCTTCGAGATTCCAAAGCCTAACCTCCCTAAATCTGGCACTTGTCCACCCTAGTCACATAGCCACGTGCGTGGTGCTTGACGGACACTTGTAGCTCATGCTTCCAACCTCTAAAGGAGTTCATACACGAATTTATTAAGTGAAATCTTTGCTAAGGGAAAACTGGGATGTTACACGTATCACTTAATATAAATTATGGTTCTACCCATCCAATTTGATAAGCATTGATATCATGTTCAAGTGTCATTAAATGGTTGGCTAATAAATTTAAAAAATTTATTTTTTTAAAATTAAAATAAGAATAATCTGCAATACACCTAATAGATAACAATTAAAGTCAGGATATCGATGTCTCATATTATGACTAAAGTACTGGAACAATCCCCATAAATTATTTGATTTTACTTTTTAACTTTTCGAAAATAGTTGTATATCACAATGTTCAAGGGAAAGCTTTTAAATGAAAAATATTTTCAAANAAAAAAAAAAAAACCCTCTAAAAATAGCAAGCTCCTATACGTACATGGCAGCACTGTTATACAAAAGACATAGCAATACTTTTCATAATTTTTTATTTGTGCAATCACAGTTAAGAGTTAATTATTACACACACTCAAAATCTATTATATTAATATTTAAACTTTAAACTGTTGCTTTTTATCACAATTGACACTGTGAATTTTACATTTTAACTACAAGAAAAATGCAGATTAGCGACAGAAATTTTTTTCACTAATCCCTCATTGATTAGCTAGCAAAATGTAGATTCATAGCAAAAAAAAATGAAAACTGAGAAGTAAAAAGTTCAATGAGCAATTAGTGACAAATTAGCAACAACATGATCCTTCATAATATATATTTCATAACTAAAGCGTTTAACGAGAGACAAATCCCTCGTCATTCCCTCACAAACGAATAAAAGATATATAATGATGGACAATTCCCTCAATAATCCCTCTCAAACCCTCAAGATAGTTTAGCGAGAGAAACTTCTCTCGTTAATCCCTCACGACTCTCTTCAATGGAACAAAATCTTTCTCTCTCCCATTTAGCGAGTAATTAATTCATTGCTGATCTCTCGCTAAACTTTTAACAGTTTACATTTTTTTTATTATCAAGGGATTGTTTCCTCACAAATCCATCACAACCTATCAATGTAATTTAGCGACAACATATGTCCTCACTCTTCCCTCGCAAAATGCTCAATTCAAACTAAATCCTCCACTTTCCTTTTAGCGAAGGATGCTTCTGTCTTTGATCCATCACTAAACTTTTAGCATTTCACTTTTTTTATTTAGCAAGGGAACATGTCATCGCTAATCCCTCATGACTCTCTTCAACTACACTAAATTGTTTACACCCCTTTTAGCAAGGGATAAATCTCTCATTGATCTCTCGCTAAACTTTTAACATTTCACGTTTTCTATTTAGTGAGGGATTGTTCCCTCGCTAATCCCTCACGACTCTATTCAACTAAACTAAATTATTTCACTTTTAGTGAAGCATAAATCCATTGGAAATTCCTCAAAAAATGGAAAGGTTAAGAAAATTGAATTGGACATCGAAAGGGTCAAGACACTAGTTCAAAGATTCATTAATTCAATAATTTTAACCGAATTCAACTAGAGTGTAATAAAATATATATACTTTATATAAATATACATACATATAATTAATATATGCCACAAAATAAATATAAAATTATTAGATAATATAAATACATGCTTCCAAAATGTAGAAATCACAACAATAGTGTTTGATAAATACATCATAAAATTACTCTTAAAATATAAAATGATTGTAACTAACATAAATAATAAAAGGAATAATTTTTAATTTCACTTGCCATTAAATTTCTATATTTCATATGATTAAAAAAATTGATCTATGTAAAAACATCGCATGTCTCTTGATTACTTAGACATTTTATTACTAATATTTGATAAATTAGTATTCATTTTTTTCTTACCAATCGTTATTGTTTAATTTAAAAGAATCTATTTACTTGTTGGTCTTCCATCTTTTCTCAATCTATTATCTACGTTTGTGTATACATAATTTTAGATCAAAACATCCAAAATATGAAGAATTAAAGACTCATTCAATAATCCATTAGAAGGTTGGCAAAAGTAAGGACCAAAAATAAAATAGTGTTGCAAGTATTACTCTCTTAGTCCAACATTGGTTACATTGGATTTGTCAATAAGTGAATTGTTCACGCAGTTAAATCAAGATTTGAAACCAAATCTTGTTTTGGGTCCGGGAAACATAAATATTTTACTTTATTTGCTTTATTAATTTTATTTATTTCTTTATTAATTAATTTTTATTTATTTTTTATTAATTATTTAATAAATAATTTTAAAAAGAAGTTAAAAATTTGTAAAAAGAAATTAATTTATTAATTAAATTTTGTAGCGAGAAACTAGTGACAAATTAGCGACACAATTCCTTTTGACATTTGTCATATTCGCATTAGATTAACTATGAATCAACAATGAATGTTGTGAGGAATCTATAAGGAATTAGCTACGACACAATTTCTCACAAATCTGCGATGATTTAAGAAATCATTTCCATAATAAAACAATTATGGATCAATGATGAAATAACGGCCAATAGTTTCGTTGCTAAAATAAATTAGCTACGGATTGGCGACTAAATTGTTTTCTAAACTAATCAGCAACAACCAAATTGGTTGCTAATCCATCAATAATTCTTCGCTAATTCATTTAGAGAGAAATTAGTGATAGATTAGCAACTAAATTTGTCCTCTCTCATCCACAAAATTCTTGTAATGTAGCAATTACGTTAAATTCTCATAAAGTTGACTAAATTTATATCTGATTCCCTTCTATTTATCCAAATGATATTAATCATCTCCCTTTTATTATTGAGATGTTTTTTTCATTGTGTTTTTTCATTATTTCACTCTCACTTATACAATTCACAGCCCTCTCTCATAATTAGAAGTTGTCCTGTGACATTAGGCAGTCCATTTAGTTATATATAATTAATTTCTTTAATTATAATTAGGAGTTGGCACACGTAACTTAGATGTAGTTGAGTTATAAATTTAATTACTAATAGATTTATATTTTAGGGGAAATATTTTCTCTCGAAACCATAAATAGGAGTTAAAATGTAACACTTAAAGATAATCTACTTAATTACAGATAGTAGATTACAAATTTTAGAGGGGATAGTTTTTCTTTATATATTGTAATTACGATGTGACACAAAGAGATAATCCATTTAATTATTTAGTTATAGGTAATAGATAGTAGATTTTAGCAAAAGTAATTTTTCTTTGATGGTAATTAAGAGTTGTCATGTAATTCTTAGAGTGGGTGAAAAATATATACCCTCACATTAGAAACATAACATAAAGATATTTTTGTCATTTGAAACGTGTAAAAGTCATCATCAAGTATTACAAAAAGACCATTAGTAAGCCATGAAATAAGGGAAGCCAAATATTGCACAAACCTCAGAGAGATCACGAGGCAAAGTCATAAATAAAGGAGAGTCAAAAATAAATTCATTGAGCCTCAAGTCAATGTAATTTACCATTTTTGGATAAATAGAGAATGGCTCAACGCCCACGAAGGAAGGAGCATTTAGGATGCATCGCAATTCTCAAAAACAAAACTTGTTACCCCATAATTCACTCCTGATAAATACGTCACGGTGTCACCTAACAAAAAACATTTATGAGAAAGTGATTGTTTTCAACATTTGATCATTAAAGTAAGTTCCAAATTCATCTAATCGAACCCATGTCCTCATAGTATAGCACGTGCCTCATTGGGCGCAATCCATTGGAAGCCCCCGGTGACCAGAAGACGCCAACACTATGAATAGCCTTTCCACGACCACCGCCTCTGCAAAACGCAACAACCAGAAAATCATCAACCTGATGGACAAGATCCACCAAATCTAGGACAACCTTGTCACGCACGCATGAAAATTAACCATAACAAAGAGCCAATGCCATTTAAGATGACGGACACATAGTGTAACCACCCTCAGCTTGAGAGTCATCGCTGTAGAGATTAGAGATCGTTTTATTAGCGATCTAAGTTGGTGGGTGCCAAGTCCCACATCGACTAGCGTGTTGAGGAAGGGGGTGCTTGCTCCCTGTAACGGTCTTAAGTNAGTGGGAGAAAGAGTGTATGAAACGGTTATTTGTGTATTCTAATACGGGTGTATGTATGGTGTATGATATATGGGTGTACATGTAGCATAACTGTTAGTCTAATTAGTGGATTAGTGATGTCAAATTATTATAAATAGAAGGGTACACACATTAATGAGGGTATGAAAAATTATGATGTCATGTATCCTCCCTCTCTCTAGGATTCTCCCTTTTGTCTTAATTCACATTCTATATTGTAAGTTCCATACCAAAATATACAAAAATCTTGACCATTAAACTCCCCTATAAATCACAAATCTTGACCATTACACTCCCCTATAAATAGAATCTCTTTCAGAGTGTTTTGACTTGCTAATTCACTCAAGAGCTTGTGAAGGTTCCGCTTTTAGTGCGAACTTTCTCCTAGCTTCAATATTTGGTTTGTAGGGAAGCAGTGTACGTCTTCACATAGGGCAAGTCTTTCTCCATTATGGCGGTTAAGGGGTAGTGTTCCTCACACCACCACTGCAGCAATCATAGTTCGTTGTAGTGATAGATGCAATTGTAGCGGTCCCAGTCTGGTGTAGCGATGTTGGTTCGCCACAGTGATGCTAGTTTGCTACAATGATGCTCAACAGTGCTAGTTTACTTTTTAGTTATGAGTTTCTCATGGTTGTGTTTTGTTGGCTAATCCAAGTACCAACACTACACCATTAGGAGCTCCAAGTGTCAGCATTCCGCAGCTATTAGCCATTCCAAGTGAATGGCATTTAATCACGATTGACATACGTTTTCCATTAGTATTATTTGCGAAATATGTTTTATGCATGATTTTCAAACTGCAATTATTTATGTCTTTTTATTTATGAAAAATATTTATGGAAATATTTTAGAAATTATAAAGTTATTATAGAAAGGCATGAGACATTATGTTTATTGCATAAGTTGATCATGAAGTATGTGGAAATGTTGCATGAAATCCTAAGATAAGAGATTTCAGTTCATTTATTAGGTGTGACGTTTTGGAAAGGTTTTAAGAAAGTTATATATATATATATATATATATATATATAGAATAAAATTGTAAGTCAGTGACTGTCTACATTGATTCTTGGTATCATTGTAGTTTAGAATTAGTTCAACTATCAAAATCTAGAGAATTGGATAGATAAGTACCATAAGTTATATATCAGGACTTAATTAGGTACTCAGGTAGTAAATTAAGACAGATTGTAATGTTTGAGATTCGTCTATCTAGATATATACTTAACGATATTATTTACTATCTAATATTATTATAAAGATGTTTTAATTAATGTTGTTACATATTATGTATTGCATCATATGTGTCATAATAGTATTATGTAGAACAACATTGGGGAATTGGGGCTTAACTCCAGGCAGCATAGCTACCAAGATTCCCCCTTTGCTCCACCGGCTCAGAAGCGAATGAAGATGAAAAGCATGACCAGAGCAAAGGTGAGGAAAAACCTAATGTTAGTGGTGCCAAACGCAGATCCATAGACATAGACTATGATGATGGCGCCAAAAAGATGTGCATGGATAAAGAATAAGTCACTTGGGAGCCTCAAAAAGAACACTCTTGATGGCTCCACTTCTCAAGTTTTGATTGATCGCAACGAGTTTAAGAGGCTCAAGACAGTTATCTTTCCCTTTATTCATTCTTTATTTTTCTTTCTTTAGTTAACTTATTATCATGACATGTTGCCACTCTAGGAGATCCACACCTGACACCTCTATTTCCTTTGGTTGCACCTCGGTTTGTAAAACATATATACAAAGACAAATCTAAACATGCCAGTCAATTCAAATAACATATTCAGATCAAACAGCAGAAGCTAAACAGTACAAAACGTACCTCCCGCCATTGCAGATCAAACACGAAGCAGCTTGAGCACGAACCCAAAATCAGCTTTGTTTTTACTGACCCGCACTCACTCAAAATAGATGGTGTATTTTTTTTTTTTTCTGAATAGAAGACTAGGCTTGGTGATCCAAAACTGAGAGCATCTCATCCTATTTATAGAGTCTACCTATCACAAAGCTCAACCAATTTTATCAGAACGTGAGTTTAAGGATAAGAATGTGAGTTGGTTACTAAACGTTGCAGAGATAAGGGTTGGACGTGGAAGGAAAATAGACCAAATCCAAAAAACTAATTTCTTGCAAAACTGCAACGTGAAAACGTGATGAAAGTTGGTCCATCCAAAATTCCATCACGGTTTTCACCATTGATCTTAGTTCTCGTCATTGTGACCCGAAGTTATTTTTTTCAAGAACAAGTTTTGTAATGATTTTTTGGAATAAAATTACTTTTATCTTTATAAATATATATATATATAAAATTTAATTTCAAACTAGCCATTGCATTTTTATACAGTTAGACATAACTAATTCTATTTTGGATCATAATAAATTGATTTTTTAAG
>QANU01025699.1:22165-32759 GCA_003254905.1 Nissolia schottii | reverse complement strand
AAAATGTGTAAAGAATGGTGTTTGGAGGGGGAAGAAGAGATGGTTTCGAATGGGCACGGCCTCCTCTATTTATAGGCAGATTTTGGGTCCATCGCTCAGCGGTTTTGGTACAACCGCTGAGCGATAATGTCCTTTTTGCTGAGCGGCGGCGCTTAATCGCTGAGCGGCTTATCCTTTTACGCGGAGTAATAAATGCTCCGGCAGCTTTTGCAGGGCGGCGCCGCCATCCAACCTGGCGCCAGCCTGGAGCATTAAATGCGCCGGTGCAAGTGGCTGCCGACGTCCATCCGCTGAGCGGCCAAGGGTGCACCGCTCAGCGGTGCTTTGTCTTATGTGCGCTGAGCGAATGTGCTGTACCGCTGGGCAGTCCTGCTTTAATCTTTGTTTTTAAGCTCTTTTCCAATTCTGCCCTTTTCTCCATTCTTCATGGGATTATTCTTTAATTAAGCTACTTGCATCCATCTTCAAAATATATTAGAAATCCTACAAAATATGGAAAATTAATTAGATAATTCTTTAAAAGCATAATAGATAACTGCCATTTTGATAGGTCAAATTTGCATAAATCGGGCACTTATCAAGGAGATAAAGGCTCATCCATTTTAAGGAATCATGCTCTTCTTCCTCTAGAGGTGTGTCTCTCTTTTGATGTTGTTAGGAAACTTTATTGGTTGTTCTCCGGCCTGCAAAAACAATCAAAGAAAATTTCCTTTCTTCCAAGTAGCATTAGAGAGATCATGTTTTTATTTTGAATCCTTTTGTAGACAGAATTCCCTACAACTTGCGGACAGAATTTCCTGCTTAAGTGGTCAGAAGTTCCCACTAGTATGGACATAATTTCCCACAATGATTTATGGATTCAAAACATTGCATTGATCTTAAAGGTGCTATTAGAAAGATTCTTCTCTTAAAAATTTCTTTTCATTTCTTAAACAAATAAGAATCCTTTTTCAATTAACTCATGTGCACCTTTCTCAAATAATTGCTTAAAAAGGTTTAAAATCTGTCATTGGGTTTAGAAATAAAAAATGCCTCAAGTTTAACTTAATTGAAGAGGATTAGCATTTTTTTAAATTTCAAACCTAATTACAAGATTTAGAAAACCTTTATTTCTTTTTCACCATATTATAAAAAATGTTCTTAACACCTTAAATTAATTAACCTTAAACTTAATAAGCTACTAAAATAATAATAAAACTCACACAACACTGCGTTGCCTCCCAGTCAGCGCTTAGTTTCACGTCGTTAGCTTGACGCTTTTTTCTTTCTAATTCCTTTCCTCATCATTAGATCTCTTTCCATGGCAAGAGTCTTTGGGGTTTAACTCTGGGTTGGCCGTGAATCTCTTCTTTTTCAACTCCGCTATATCAGTAGACAATTGTCCTAGTTGTATCTCCAAATTCCTAATAGAGGCTTCGTTATTCTTTTGATTAATCATTGATTGTTGCATAAATTGATTAAACGTCTCCTCTATTTTGGAACTTGGATACACCAGTGGCTTTCTGATATGGGCGGGGTGGTTGGTATGGCTGTGGCGGAGCTTTGTTAAATGAAGGTCCAGCCTCTTGCTTCCATGGCTGTTGGAAATTCGACCCCCTTTGGAAATTGTTTTGATAGGGCGGCCTTTGCTGGTTATCAAGGAAGTGAACCTCCTCTTCCCTGAAATGACAGTTAACAGACGGGTGATCACCATTACAAATTTCACATTGAAATTCCTGTTGCCTTTTCGCTTCTCGAGCCTCTCTGATCTGCTTTGGCAACTCATTTAAGGCCTTCTTCACCTCGTCTATTTGTTGTTGGAGTTGCTTGTTTTGGGCAAGGATTGCATCGTTGGTTCCCAGCTCAAGCACTCCTCCTCTCCTAGGTCCTTTGTGGTATTGGCCTTGTTGATCCGTCAAGGCCATGGAATCAATAATGAAGATAGCTTCTTCAGGAGTTTTGGACATCATCTGTCCACCAGCTGCAGCATCGAGCATGAGTTTGTGCTGTTGTTGGAGTCCGTTCCTAAAGATATGGATTTGTGTCCTCGTATCGAACCCATGATTTGGGCATTTTCTCAGCATGGATTTGTATCTCTCCCAAGCTTCACAGAGACTCTCTTCGGGTGCCTGCACAAATGTAGAAATTGCAGTCTTTAAATCCATAAATTTAGACTGAGAAAAGTACCTCGCACAAAACTTTTCCTCCAACTGATCCTAGTTTGACAAAATATGTTGTAGTTGATCCAGCAACCACTCCTTGGCTTTTCCAATCAAGGTCAGGGGAAACATCCTTAAAAAGATTGATTCTTCATCGGCCTCGGACATTCCCGCGGTCCCACAGAGTTCATAGAACTTGGTTAAATGCACATATGGATCCTCATGATCCAAACCTGCAAAAGGATTAACATATAATAATTGAACCAAACCAGGTTGCATCTGAGGTGATCTTTGTGTTCTAGAGGTTCTGCTCATTCTTATGATGTTTCTAGGGATAAAATAAACAAAACCCCTACTGTCACTAGCTCCTGTTGTGTTGCCAGCTCCTGTGTTGTCACCAGCTCTAGTGGTTTCAGCCATGGTTTCTTCTTGATTTGTTGAAGAAGTTGATGATGAAGTTGTTTCTTGCTCTGTTCTTTGTTTGGCTAGTTGCTTTTCTTCTTTTTACTGTTTTTCCTTGAAGTAGCTTCAATTTCAGGATCAAACAACAATTGATCTTTTGAAGTCTTACCTCACAAATGCTAAGAAAAATTCACACTAGCCAAATAAGATTAAAACAAGAGTTCACAAAATAAAAGAAAGTTCATAAAATAACGAAATACAATTATACAATATTTTACAAGTATTCACAATTGTTTAACTAAAAAAAACTCAAGCTATGTAATTTTGACGCAACTCCCCGGCAATGGCGCCAAATTTGATGAAAGCCAAATAGCACTTCATTCAATCCTGACATAGTCTGGTTTCCTAAGACCATGCCAAGTTTGATGAAAGCCTATTGTTTGAACTTTACGTTGCTCAAATTAAATTTATATATATCCTACTTTGCGGCTTTCAGATCCATAAGGGATCCAATTGCAATATAGTCGGGTATAGTCAATCCACAGAGAGTTGTAAAAATACCGTTCTTGAGTTCATTTAATTAAACAATGGAGTGAAGGATTTGATAAACAGTTGATAGTTAAATAGATAAATAAACAACAGAAAAAGTAAATAGGAAACAAATCAGAGGTAGTTCCGGAGCTTGTCAGGAATTTTAATTATATTATAGTTTTCATGCATCCAGTTACTCATTACATAGAATTATCATTTGATTGCCCGCCACCAGTTCTTAACTTGTCATCGCTTTCGCGCATGACAAGATCACAGGTTTCCTTTGTTAAACTGTCACTTTCGCACACAAGCTTAACAAAGTACGCCAGCATTAATCCAGATGTTAAAACGGCTAACCTTTATTCCAGTTACGGCAACAAGATTAGATGAAATGATTTAGTTCCTACTCTAATGATTGTAACTTTCGTTCACAATGTTCAAGCCTAGAATCTAGTTAAGCATAACGATGTTGATCTTAACTTGGTGATGACTTAATTAGTATAACTGTCGTTCATATAACTAAGTCCCAAATCAAGAATCACAACACTAAACAAAGACTAGCATTAAGTGTAAAACCATTCAAGCAAATCATAAGAAAAATGATAGATTCATATGCAATAGTTACATAGATACAAGCATACTACAATAATGATCAAAATCCCAACAACAAGAGGATTACAAATCCATCTTACAAGAGAATCTCAGAGGCAAGGTTTAGTCGCTTACCATGACACGTTATCACGCCGTCATGACAGCGGTTCGCCAAGCTTCTTCGATCTCCCGGCTCCTTCACAGGCCTCCTCTTTGTTCCTAAACTAACCTAAACTAAAGATTAAAAAGGAAAATGTAAAAGAATGGAATTTAGAGTGGAGGAATGGATGTTGGATGATGATTTCGAATGTGGCACGGCCTCCTCTATTTTTATAGGCAAAATTTGGGTCCTTCGCTCAGTGGTTTTGGTACCACCGCTGAGCTCTTCAGGCTTAATCGCTGAGCGGCGGCGCTTTATCGCTGAGCGGTGTAATCATTATTCGCGGCTTCATAAATGCGCCGGCAGCTTTTGCAGGGGCGGCACCGCAATCCAGCTGGCGCCAGCCTGGTGCATTTAATGCGCTGGCTGCAAGTGGCTCGAAGGTACAGTCGCTGAGCGGCCAAGGGTGTATCGCTTAGCGGTGCTTTGTCTTATGCGCGCTGAGCAAAGGTGCTTCACCGCTGAGCGGTCCTGCTTTAATCTTCGTTTTTGGCTTTTTTCCATTTTTGCCCTTTTGCTCCATTCTTTTGTGGGATTATTCTCTATTAAATTCTGCTTGCATCCATCTTCAAAATATATTACAAACCTACAAAATATGGGGAATTCATTAGATAATTCTTTAAAACATAAGCAAATAAGTGCCATTCTAATAGCTCAAAATAGCGTAAATTGGACACTTATCAGTTAGGATAGGTAGATGACTTTGCTATGATTTTCTATGTTTTCTGAGTTAAGCATGCTTGAATTGTGATGGTTGGAACCTGGGGTGAAGCCCAAGAAGTGGCCATGGAACACGGTTTAAAGAAACAACAAGAAAACAAAGGAGGAACTTTGGTCACGCCCAGGGCGCTGAGCGGCCTTCAGGGACTACTGAGCGGCTTGGGACATAACTTTTGGAAAATGTTCTAGAAACCGATCTGTGACTAAGTTGACTCTAGGGACTGCTGAGCGGTGCCATTGGGCGCTGAGCGGCCTGAACCGTGGTTGCTTCATGGGAGCTGTTTTATGAAAGTTTATGAAAGCAAGGTTATGAAAGATGTTTTATGTTGCCTGGTTCCAACACTCCGATGCCCAAATGATTTATATTTGGATTATGATGTGATTATGTGATTATATGTTTATGTGTTTGAGCAAGCATGCATCATGAGAGTAGATCAGTAGAGGTTGTTGTCTGATGAATGAGTAATGAATAAAGATGAGAATGAAATGTAGGAACCAGAGCATGATGAGAAAGATAAATGTGCATATGAAATAAATGAATGATGGCATGCATGACATGTGATGAAAGAATGAATGAATGATGATATGGTCCGCTTCCGGCTTAGCCTAGAGGGTGGCCCCTCGCTACCCGGTAAGAGGGTGGAGTCATGTTTGTCCGGTAAACAGACAGAGAAGGCAGGTCGTATACCACCATGGGGACGACGGTCCTGAGGTGTACGAGGGAGTACTGGGACATAGGAACAGGAAGAGTTATGATGAAAGATATGATGACTGGTATGAGAACATGCATTAAAATCCGTGCCTCACCGGCATGATGACCTATTGCATAGATACTATGAAATGTTCCGTTCCTGGCAAGCATGGTGGAAGGTTTACCGCGCAACATATGCGTGATGATTAGTTGTGTCTGTCAGCATACATGTTTATGTGATTGTGTTGCGATGGTTAGGAGTAGAAAGCGTGAGAGCCTAGATAAGAAAGACTAGTTCCCTGATCACCTAGTAACATAGATAAAGCTGTTCAGGATCCTAGGCCAAGATAATAATCAGTAGGATTTTAGTATGCATGCTCACTTAGAGATCTCCTGAACAGCCGGGAGGATAACCGAGAAAAATGAACCTTTGTTAGTGCTAAGGAACCCCACTAAGGACCAAGTGTTCTCACCCCCACCCCCTCGGTTATGGATCCCGCAGGTGTGCAGAGTGAATGGATTGACCCGAGGGACGTCTGGTAGATGATAGAGGACTGTAGCAGATCAAAGTCAAGGCAAAGGGATGACAGTGTCATTAGGATGATATATGTTTTGTCTTATGACTTATGAATTTTATATGTTTTGTGTAAATATGTATTATTATGGCAATGTGTACCTATGTGGGACCATGTTTGTAATTATATATATACATATATTTGCACATGTACTCTTTATGATCTACTGCGATTCCCACTCAACTTATGTCCGATGCTAATGATTGTTGTTATATATTGTCTTAATCACGCACGGCTCCTACTTTACAAATGATAATGCACAAGAACGATTTTCAAATGGGTCCATATTTTCATATAAATATATATTAGCAAAGTTAAAAGTAAGGGCTGAAGGTAAGCCAACACAACAGATAACAACCCTGTGAGCGTTGCTTACTACCATGGAAGTGAGCAGTTAGCAGGGGTGTTACACTTATTATCTTTGGCTTACGTCTTGAGCAACTTTATCTAAGTTACTAGGTGATTGGATTACTACTCTTGTTATTACCTGGGCTTCGTGCTCATTAACTGTACGTTGCTACTGATGACATACTATTCGTCTTGGGTCGTTCTCTTGACGCTACATAATGCATAAGGAGGTACACATACATACATACATACAGTCATACATACATACATACATACATACATATTCTCACACATTCATTTTCTTCATCATACATGTAATTATGTAGTGCATGAGGGAATACGGGAATCTCTTATGCATACCGGCTTACCTGGGTTAGCGTCCTTCTTCTTGTAGTCTTTCTACCCATGTAACCGTGGTCTGCGGTTACAACCTCCTTCTATTCCCTATCATGATGACCCGGTAGCGCTTGAACTAGAGTGGTAGCTAACCACATTAAGCTCATAAGAGGAAATTCATCGTCATGATAAGTACCACCACCCCCTTACCGGGATGGCGAGGGACCGGCCCTTTGGCGCGATCAGGTGTGGACTCGTTTCTCTTTACTTTAGTCTTAATTCTTTATTTTGGGGTCCCCCTTTCTTTCTTACAGGACTGTTCCTGTTCTTTTCTTTCAGGCCTTTGCTTGTTCTCTTTTCTTTCGTACTCAGGTCTCTCTACCTGCGTTGCTCTTACCAATCCGACATGCAGAATTGGTGAGGGGCGTGTCTGTAAGACGTGCCAAGAGAATGGGATCTTCCTAGTCATATAACTATTAACTCTGGCTAAGGCTGACCGAATCCTTGGTGATTCGTCGCCTCTGCTCTGCTTTATTCCCTAGGGTTCAATTATGTACCTTTAATTGTTGCATGAATACCTCTAATTATCTACGGTCATTCTAACTCTTATGACGGCCGTTTCCTCATGATGCATGCTCTCATAGACTAGGGTATGAATAACTGTGCCTCATGGATCCCATAGCTTAGTAAAATTTCAAGTTTTTCAGTGTGCATTCGAATACCTAGGGTCTGGGTATTCGAGTGAATCTTTCAATCGAATCCCATAGGAATTCAATCGATTGAAATCCTTCTTAGCCTTTCATTCGAATGAAATCCCCAAGTATTCGATTGAAATCCAAAATCTTCTTTCAATAGAATCCGTGGGAATTCAATTGAATGCCACAGTAAAAAAATCGCCCCGAGAGTAACTTCTCCTTGGGTTTTCCAGAGCGTAACATTTCTGCTTCTACAATGATCCAATCAGTACAGTTCTGATTTCCAAACATCAAAATCCTCAAAATCTAACCTTTACACCTTATTTCCTATCATTTGTACAAAGTAGTTTTTCATTCAAATACACAAAAATACATATATACAGTCATAAAATAAACCACATAGACAGTGGGCTTAGAGTTACCAACTTCCGATGGAGATTCCGGCTGAATATCTTCGATGCTCGCAGCATCCTGATTGCAAAGACGTGCTCCGACGATTTTTCTGAGACTCTGGCAAGAAACCGAGATGTGTCGGAATGGGACTGGTGTTTGGAAAAAAAAGGAAAAGTTACGTGAATAAATTCTGAAACCCTAAGGGCTATTTATAGCCGTCCTAATTTTACCTTTTTCCTTTTTCTTTTTCTTTTTTTCTTTTTCTTTCTTTATCTTTTCTTTCTTCTGTTACTGTTTAATTATTTATTTATTTATTTATATTTATTAGGGGTAAATATCTCCTGAGGGAGATATATTCCCTCCAGGGCTGTTTCGGTCCCGTTTGATCACGTTTTGATCAATTTCTCACACACCGATTGCCATAAAAATATTTCAGGCATACCGTCGTGATCCATTGATTTTTCCTTTCGACCCGGGAAGTACCACTCAGAAATTTTTGACCGTTTTACCACATCCAAAAATTCCACGAGCATTTTTCGGTATGCGAAACGAATCCCGTTCGAGTCAAAACTCTCCCGAGTTCACCGAAAAATTTTCTGGGCAATAAAAACCTAATCCGACCGCTAGTTCGGAGATCTTACAGGTTCAATTCCCCTTTCTAACCGTTCGAAACGCCTTTCGATTTCCCAGGACGGCCTAACCAGTGGGTTTTTCGTACATGGGAGAATCGGGTTGTTACAAGATATTTGCTTTAATAATAATATAATAATGTAATAAGTGAAATGAAAAGAAAAAAGGAAAAGGAAACAGGGCATGTGCCCTTGGCTATAAATAGCCATAATTGCTTCAGAAAACATTACGTTTCTTTCTTTGATTTCACCAATTCTAGTCCTGTTCGTGTACATTGCGGTTACGCAACCGGACTCTAGAAAATGTTTAGGAGCACGCCATTGTGAAAAGGATTTTCACCACACCAAATCCACCGATTCAGAATCTGCGTCCGATGTGGGTAACCCTAAGCCCACTCTCTATGTGGTTATTTATGTGATTTTATGTGTATTTGTGTGTATCTGATTTGGAAAATAGTATGTGGCTCTACCCCTCACCCCTCAGTGAATCATCGATCACAAGACTCGTAAGACACAGAACCAAGAGATTCCTATGGTATGAGTCATATGGGTAAATGGGGAGTTTGAAGAGCAAACATGGGAACTAGAAGACGACATGCGAAAAGCCTACCCAGAGCTATTTTGAAGGTATGATCTTCCCCTAGACTCAAATTTCGAGGAAGGAATTTTTCTAAGGAGGGTGGAATGTAACATCCCGGATTTTTCCCTTAGCAAGATTTCGTAAATTTCATAAATTTACCCGATTTAAAAGTATAATAAAGGCAATTTTGGGACGGTGAAAATTATCTATAAGATTAATTTCCTGCAAACATCGGTCAAATTAATGGGTCCCTGATCTCGCGGGGTGCCCGAGGTTCATGCCAATTTTTACAACAATACTGGAAGCCCGTCAGGTGCCGAAGGGATCCGTAAAATATACACTGACAGAAATAAGTTCCCGGATTCCTTACTTTGGCATGTCATCCTGACCGGGAAAATGCGTAGATCGCGAATGTGTTCGGAATATTTTGTGGATCTCCGTCCACTAGCGAACGGTTACCAAACGCAATCAAATGTGATCGAAAAGGGACAGTAGGCCTAGATATTCATAATAAAATAATAATATAATAATAAAATACAATTAATAATTAATAAATAAATTAAAGAATTGCTTTGGGGGGCCATGGCTATAAATAGGCCCCCATTTGAAGCAAATTTCACTTTCCGTTGTCTCAGTTTTTTAAATTTGTAGTCTAGTTCGTGCACATCGTAAAAGCGCTACCAGACTCCTGAAAAATCCTAGGAGTACACCTCTATGACGGGGATTTTCTCCACATCAACCCTCCAAACTCCGAAGCTGTATAGGAAGTGGGTAACCCTAAGCTCACTGTCTATGTGGTTTTATTTATGATTTTCGATGTGTTTTTATATATGTCTGACTGCGAAAACCTTAAGTAGAAATTAGGAGAATATGTTATGAAAATGGTTTTGAGTAGTTTTGACAAAAGAAACGCGTAATTGTACTGATTGGAACCCTAGAAACAGTGTTTTGAAAGTGCCTCTAGAGAAAATGCGAGAACTGATGCCTTGGGGGAGATTTTTGGGATTTCATTTGATTGGATTCCAATTTCAGCCGAATGAAAGAATTCTTGGGATTTCATTCGATTGAATTCCCAATTCAATCGAATGAAAGAATTCTGAGGTTTTATTTGATTGAACCCTAGTCATTCGAATGCCTCCTGAAGAACTTGAATTTTAAGTGGTTCTATGGGATCCAATGGGTACGGATATGGAAAGTACGGTATATGGAAGCATGCATCATGAGGAACTGGCCATCCCACGACGTAGGACGACCGTAGATAACTAGGAATCATCACCTAAAGTCGAAAAAGATCATAATTGAATCCCAAGGAACCAAGATGAATTAGGAATGTTCTGACCACTGATGGTTCGGAAGACCTTAGTTAAGTTATGTAGTTATATGCTTAGGACAATTCTTTTTCTCTTGGCACGTCTTACAGACACGCCCCTTGCAACACCCTACCTAGTTGGCCTATGCTTAAGTCATAGGTTTCCCTGGCTAGGTAGTCGAATGCTGGGCTGTGAACTATTACCGTTCTAGCTTATTAGTTGAAATTAGGGTTACTGAAAATACGGGCCAATTTGACTCTTCTTTGGACATACGTGCATAAGAAAATAAAGAGCCATGCGAGTAATATAACGACTAGCGACATAACTAAAGGATATCTGAGTAAGAATGCATACCTGTAGTGCGGAGCTTTATCGGCAGACAATACACATAGGGGCCCGAAGATACACAAACATTTCTTTTACTAGAATATATAAGGTTCATACATAAGAAAGGGAAACAATATACATACCAGTAGTAGTAATAATATACATAAC
>QANU01025699.1:7324-19915 GCA_003254905.1 Nissolia schottii | reverse complement strand
TTTTCCTTTTCCCTGTAGCTTCCTCACTCTCCCTCGCGTTTTCTCTCTTTGTTTTTATTTGCTGAAGCTCTGCAGCTTCTTACTATTATTATTATTTATATTATATTATTATTTATTTATTTATTTCTTCTTTTCTTTGTTTATTTATTCCTTTACCTATTTATTTATTTATTCTTTTATTCAGTTGTCCTTCTCTTTGTTTATTTCTTCATTTATTTAATTATTTATTATTTCTTTTTAATTCTTTGTTCATTTATTTATTCATTTATCTATTCTTTTATTTACTCGTTTATTCTTTTACCTATTGGTTTAGGTATTACTCGACTCCCTTCGTTCCCTCAACGTTTTTCGGCCGTCCTCGGCTATCCACGGTTAACCTTTCAATGTGCAAAAATACGGGATGTTACACCCCTCACCAATTCAGCAAGATGGATTGGTTATGCCAAAGCAGACAAAGGTCTGAATTACGATACCACAGGCATAGGCCTGAATGACGGGCATAGGCCCTATTATGCAGGCATCGGCATAGGCAGGAATTACGATACTTACTGCTTTTCCACCCTTCGTCCGAGTTCAGTTTGTACGTTTGAAAGTACAGACAAAGACTCTCAAACTTTGCGGTGTACTCCGCCACCGTCATTCCTCCCTGTAATAACCCTAAGAATTCCACCTCAGGGAAGTACTTGTTAAGGAGGGACATGGTAAATTTTGCCCATGTGATTGGACCATGCCCTTGGTCGAGGAGGGACTTGGTAGTGTCCCACTATTCTAGGGCAGCGCCTTTCAGTTTTCTGGAGGCAAACCGTGTAACATCCCATGCTTCTACGAACCGAAAACCTTTCCGTTTTACAACCGAAAACTGCCGGGAAACACCAAGGAAGCAAGGGGAGAAGGGTTAAACCTCCGAAATCTTGAGAAATTCAAGGAACCGGATTAGGTTTAGCTGTTGTATAATTTTCGGGAGCCGCTGGACGAGTTTCGATGCAACCGAAAATTTCTCGGATATAGAAAAAGGCCCGTGGGATTTTTCGGTTTAGCGAGAAGGTCCCTGATCCCTGAGAAAACTGTTCTGGACTGAAGGGAAAAATAAATGGGTCACAACGGTATGTCCGGAATATTTTTAGGGCAACCGGAGGCGAGACTTTTCAAGCCGAATGCTTTCGAGCGAAAACGAAGCTAGACAGGAGAAGGTAGCTTCTGAGGGAAGCCAACTAATAAATAATAAATAAAAATATAATAATAATAATAATAATAAAAGAAGCTGAAGCAAAGCTTCAGGAAAACAAAGAATAAGAAAGAAAGAAAAGGAAAAAGGAAAAAAACAAAAGTTACTGTGCACGGTTATAAATAACCACGTAACTTTCGTAAAATTACAATTACCTTCAGATGTTTTCACAAACACCCGCTTCGTTCTGACACATCTAGGGCTCGTGCCGGAGTCTCCAAAAAATAGCCGGAGCACGCCATTGTGAAGAGGAAAATCTCCCCTTCAAAGTCACCGATTCAGAATCTCGATCGGAGGTAGGTAATCCTAAGCCCACTGTCTATGTGGAATAATTATTAACTGTATATGTGTTTATTTGTATATCGGACTGTAGATCTGATTAGTAGTATTTTGGGGGGATATTGGTTTAAGAAGGCTTTGTGAAATATTGAAAAATGAAACGCATAACTGTACTACTTGGAACCCTAGGAACCGTGGAAAATGAGAACTGGAGTCTCGGGAAGGTGATTTTTTCAGCAATCATTCGAATACGCAAGGAATTTAGTCGAATGAAAACCTCTTCCAATCGAATGAAAGAACTTCGAGGGATTCCATTCGAATGCCCCTTCAAGTATTTGAATGAAACCTGGCAGAGTTGAGACTTTAGTGGTTCTAAGGGATCCAAGGGGTACATAATAGTCCATCTTTATGTAGTAAAGCATGCATCATGAGGAATGGGTTGTGTACAGGTGTTAGAGTAACCCTAGAGAATTAGAGGTCAATCACCTAATGCACAAAGATAATAACGGAACTTAGGGAACACTTATATAGTTATATATTAGGAAGCCCTCTCTTGGCAAAGTCTTACAGACAAGCCCCTCACCAGTTCACAAAGTTGGATTGGTCAATGTGTTACCTTGCCATCCTGACAAGTTCGGATTGGTTAACGAATCAGTCGCCCCAGGGTGGATTAGTTCGAAGAGGTTAATGACACCAGGAAGGTAGAGGATGGATAGAAAAGGCGGAAGTAGAGGAAAAAGCGCTAACCCGGCCAGCCGGTACGCGTAAGGAGATAAAGAGCTAACCCGGCCAACCGATATGCCTATGGAAAAGATGCACTAACCCGGCAAGCCGGTACGTGCCAAAGCGGAGAAGTAGGACGCTAACATGGCAAGCCGGTACGCGTAAGAGATCCCCAATATCCCATGCACTATGTATCTATATGTATGTGTGATTGAATGAATGTTTAAATAGGAGTTAATATATTTGGTTATTGGTTTGTGTGATATGCAACGTCAAGGGAACGACCCGAGACGATTAGTACATTGATAATTAAAACATAAGGTTCATAAGCACGTAGCCTTAGTAAGAAAGACTATTTCCCTATTCACCTAGTTAACTTAGATAAAGCTGTTCAGGGGTTTAGTAAAAGATAGTAATCAGTAGGGTTTGTAGTATGCATGCTCACTTAGAAATTCCTTGGATGGCCTGGAGGATACTCGAGTAAATGAACCATTAATAGTCTTGGAGACCCACTGAGGACCTAGAGTTCTCACCCCCACTCGATTATGGATCCAGCTTGCAGGCATGACTTCTCCACCGGCCAAGGATGTTTGGTTATTTACGCGCACCCGTATGCGCAATTACCGCACGGATACTCTCCTGGAGACGAGCACTTTCGCGCCTGCACGCCTACCCGACGAGCCTGATCGTTCTCCCAGGCAGAGGCTTGGAGCCCCAGGTACATCGCCACTGAACCCCATCTGGGTTGACGAGCGTCCAGGGAGCAACAATAGGGATCCGATTCGCCTCAACGGCGATGAGGAGATGCCTCCTTCGGAGCCAGAGCCGACTCCTACACCAGACCCGACACCAGTGACAAACCCAGGTGCGTCCACCCCGTCAGTTCGAGCTCGAGGTCGCAGGACCACTGCCTGGAAGAGGATACTGTCCGCTCGGCCACATCGCTTCGTCCCACGCGGTTTCTCGGCAGTGACGGACCTGAGCAGTGAGGAGGAGGAGGAGCCCCTGGAGCGCCTAGGAGACTCTGAGTAGGTGGCAGACAGTCGGACCCGAGTGTAGGGATAGGGTTTTGTACCGTACACGAAGCGAGTAGTATCACTCGTGTACGTAGTTTCCTTTTAGGTAGCATGCTTGTATATTACTTGAACTGATGTATATATTATTATCAGACTGTACGGAATTATGTATAAACTTATGTATTATAATAGAACGGTATGTTATGTATATTTGGGCCCCTATGTGTACCTTCTACCGATAAAGCTCCACACTACAGGTATGTACTCACACTCTCTTATCTTTTAGTTATACCACTATTCGTTGTATTATTCGCATGGCTTATTACTTTCTATATACATGTATTTGCAAAGGAAATTTCAATTTGGCCCGTATTTTCAATAACCCTAATTTCAGTCAATAACCTAGAACAATAATAGTTCACAGCCCAGCATTCAACTACCTAGCCAGGGAAACCTATGACTTCAGCATAGGCTAACCAGCTAGGGCGTTGCAGTTGGTATCAGAACAGTTTGGTCCAATGGAGCCTGAGGACTGAGCTGCACTATGCTTCTGGGCATGATTACGGTGCACCCTCGACGAGTTGAGATGTGCTGGACAGTGAGCGTCGGTTCCTTTGAGGCTTATCACCTCAGGGTTAGCGAACGTCAGTGGACGGCCATGTCGCCCGGAAGAGATGTGGCACGGCGTTGCTTACGGGTAAGGGTTTTGTAAGCCTCCCGAAAAGCCCCGAGAGGTGGAAGGCTGTCGAAACCCTGGAAACTTAACGAGTATGCTACGGATTGGGCCCCTAGGCATCCGGGGAGAGCGGAAGGATGACTAGGATAGAGGAAGCAGAGGAGGGTGTATAGGAGCCCCTGAGGGGAGCCAAGAGCCGGGAATCAGGAAGGGAGAGTGCCGAAAACCCTTAGGGTAAAAATCTTCCAGGACTCATTCGAATGCTTCATTCGAATACTCCACGAAAATTTTGTTCATTCGAATCCGGATTTGCATTCATTCGAATGATGACAGCAAATTTGCCCATTTTGTAGGACATTTTGCATTCTGTGCTTTGTTTCCTCCCGAGGCCTTCCCATTTCACTTCCATATCTTAGTGGGGACTGAGTACCGATGCGCATCGCAATGAATTCCCTTGAATTCCCGACTTTACCCCTTCATGGGAAAAGCTTGTACGTTATGAGCTTTTCCCCGTTTGAAGTCAAATTTCATCAAATTCTTGGGTTCAACTTCGCCTATTGCACAGTTATGGTACAGGTAAGGTCCTAGACCTAACCACGAGTTGTTACGGCCGCTACGTTCGCTAATGGCCCGTAACCACCCCTTGTGACGGAAAAGTGTCATTTATGTGCACCACCGGTGTAAATTAGGTCTAATCCATTTGTGTAGCTTCTATGTCACCTCCAATAGGTGCCATGGGACTAACCAAGGGTTAGCCGGGGAGCCGTTACCCCAAAAATTACCGTTTTGTCCTTGACCCCTAAATTACCCTAAAATCCTCCATAACCCCGAATTCCTCTCTTGTTTCGTGAATTAAGATCGAATTTCCTCGAAATAGGTGCATCACGGGAGGTACCTGATGTCCCAAAACCCTAAATCGCTGCACATGGACCAAATTGCCCTTTCGATGCGTAATTGAGCTATTAGGCGTATGTTTAAAATACATTAAATGGCAAGATTAAAATAGGCAAAAGAAGTATAGACTTTTCATTAATAATTAGCCGTGAATACATAGGTTAGGATTCCATTTGACTCAGTACAAGCCAAATCCCCAACACATCCCTGACCTATGCTAAGCTATACAAAATTGCCATTAAGGCCACTATACATAAACCTAACTAACCTAACCCTAGGGAGACCTACTAGCCCTACTTGGCCTCCTCAGTGGCTGGTGTTGGATCCTCCTCCACGGCGGATGGAGCATGACCAGAGGCCGAGGAACCTCCAGCAGGAGCCCCCGATGGCGTCCAACCTAAATGAGCATAAACCGCACGCATGTCTTGAGTCAGTTGAAGCATGTTGCGGTCTATCTGCCCCACTGTCTGCTTGAGCCGCTCTAGGCGAGACATGTCCACGCTCAGAGCATCGAACCAGCTCATGAGCAGGTCCATCTGTTGGGAGGTGAGGCCAGGAGCTGTGGCCGGCTTAGATGGACAGGAGCTGCAGTGGCTGGACCGGCAGGATAAGAGGGAGCCAAGGAAGAGGAAGGAGCTGCTCTTTTCTTGGCACGACCTCCCTGTGGCGCGTCATATGTCAGCTGACTGTCCTTGTGGGAGATGTGCATTTTGGCCAGCGGCCGGAGTCCACTCTCCATGTAACCTTCGACGTCCACTTCTGCTCCCCTGCAAGGTCAGCACACCAATGGAGATTCCATTAGTACACCTCAAAGCTATGTAATTTGTAAAAACATTATAAATTAAATGAAAAAGCATAAAGAATAAAGGCATACCCTCCACTGGAACCTGGAAATAATCCAGAAGCTCGGAGATCTGCACGGCATAAGGGAGAGCACTGCCACAAGTGCGCGCCTGAGCCATTAGCAGAGCCCAGTTGAACCCTCCACTAATGCCCAAAATATCAAGCAGTCATCCTGCGACAGCACGGAATGGTTCCCGCTCCTCAGGATGAATGTGTGCGTCAGTAGGTAGTGGTAGATGTGCTGGTCTACCGGAAGGCCGCTGACCTGCGGCCGGTGCAGGGCTAAATCCTCCGCAAACGGCAGCCCAGCAGCCGTGACCGCCCACTCAGAAACACCAGAAGTCAGCTCGTGCCCGACCGTCGGTATCTTGAGCACCGTCTCGAGCAACTCCAAGGGCAACTCGATCGGCACATCGCAGACCTCGGTGGTCAGGACATTGTCCGTGATCCTTATGTTGTGTAAAATACCCGGACTAGCTGCGGATATACCTTTATAAGTGCCCAAAATACGCAATTTTCATCATTCAAAAAGGCACTTATTTGTTTATGTTTCAACGAATTATCTAATGAATTTTCCATTTTTGTAGGATTTTAAATATATTTTGGAAGATGGATGCAAGCATAAATAATTGAGAAGAATCCCATAAAGAATGAAGAAAAAGGGCAAAATTGAATTTGTTTGAGTCTCTAATTCTAGTAATTGTATGGAAATAACAGGAGATGATCAAGGCATTCTGTTCTTTACAATTAAACTCCACTTGGCCAAATAAAGCCTACCCTAATTAGGAACATCCTTTAATACCCCATTTGAGCCTGACATGAGAAAAATTCTTGGTTGTTACATAATCCCTGAGCCTTAAAAGAATAACAATGTTATCCCTTAATTTCTAAATTAAGAGAGCAGTCAAATTGGATTATGAGCAAAAATCTAAGTCAGGGGGAGATAAGGGTCAAATAATAGTGGAAATGGATACATTGAAAAAGAACAAAAGAAGTGAAAACAAATGATCTTTGTCCCAAATTACAAAAGAAGAAATGAAAGAAAAAAGAGAGAAAAGAATTGGGAAAAAGAAAGCAGAAGAAAAGGGTTGAAAAAAGAGGAAAATGGTTAAGAAAACAGGTGATGACAAGGAGTTGGTTTCATTGCTCTCTTGATTGGAAATATTTGCATACCCAGAAAAACCAATTTTCTTTGAAGCCTGGCCCCATTACAACCCCTGAAAGTCCTTATGTGATCCTTGCATGACCATACTCTTGTATTGAATGGTGAGACGGGTAACAAATTTAAATTGTTGTAATTCAATGGTGATATTGAGCGAACACTCACCCTAGATTGGTCCACTGACCAGTGTGCGATAAAGATAATTTCCTTGGTGGAAAAGACATTGAATAAAGTGATTGGTTTATGATATTCAAGTGATTGTGCATTTGGCTTGTTCAGGTCCTTTTACGTCTCACAGGTCTCAAGCTTAAACTGTCTGAAATATTTCAATTCATTGCATTAACCAATTGTTCATGAGCATTGATCTCTTGTAAAATAATTCTATTACCTCTTGTTTGAGGACAAACAAGGTCTTAAGTCAGGGGGAGTGATAAGTGCCCAAAATACGCAATTTTCATCATTCAAAAAGGCACTTATTTGTTTATGTTTCAACGAATTATCTAATGAATTTTCCATTTTTGTAGGATTTTAAATATATTTTGGAAGATGGATGCAAGCATAAATAATTGAGAAGAATCCCATGAAGAATGAAGAAAAAGGGCAAAATTGGAAAAGAGTTAAAAGACAAAGAATCAAGGCACCGCTCAACGAAGGCACCCTGGCCGCTCAGCGGTTGGACATCGGCAGCCACTTGCACTGGCGCATTTAATGCGCCAGGCTGGCGCCAGTTGGATTGTGGCGCCGCCCCTGCAAAAGCTGCCGGCGCATTTATGAAGCCGCGTATAATGATTACACCGCTCAGCGATATAGCGCCGCCGCTCAGTGAATAAGTGTGAACCGCTCAGCGGTGGTACCAAAACCGCTGAGCGAAGGACCCAAATTTTGCCTATAAATAGAGGAGGCCATGCCACTTCGAAGATCATCATCCAACATCCCTTCCTCCACTCCAAATCCCATTCTTTTACATTTTCTTTTGTAATCTTTAGTTTAGGTTAGTTTAGGAACAAAGAGGAGGCTTGTGAAGGAGCCGGGAGAATCAAGGAAGCTCGGCGAAGCCGCTGTCATGACGGCGTGAGTACGTGTCATGGTAAGCGTCCAAACCTTGCCTCCGAGATACTCTTGTAAGATGGATTCCTAATCCACTTTTTGTTGGGATTGTGGTCATTATTGTAGTTTGCTTGTATCTATGTAACTTTTGCATATGAATCTATCTATTTCTTATGATTTGCTTGAATGGTTTTACACTTAACACTAGTCTTTACTTAGTATTTTGATTCTTGATTTGGGACTTAGTTATATGAACGACAGTTATACTAATTAAGTCATAACCAGGTTAAGATCAACATCATTATGCTTAACTAGATTCTAGACTTGAACGTTGTGAACGAAAGTTACAATCATTAGAGTCGGAACTAAACCATTTCATCTAATCTTGTTGCCATAACTGCAATAAAGGTTAGCCGTTTTAACATCTGGATTAATGCTGGTGTACTTTGTTAAGCTTGTGTGCGAAAGTGACAGTTTAACAAAGGAAACCTGTGATCTTGTCATGCGCGAAAGTGATGACAAGTTAAGAACTGGTGGCGGGCAATCAATGAAATGAGGATTCTATGTAATAAGTAACTAGATGCATGAAACTATGATATGATTCAATTCCTAACAAGCTCCAGAACTACCTCTGATTTGTTACCTATTTATTTTATATGTTGTTTATTTACTTATTTAACTATCAACAATTTTATCAAATCCTTCATTCCATTGTTTAATTAAACGAACTCAAGAATGGTAATTTTGCAACTCTCTGTGGATTCGACTATACCCGACTATACTGCAATTGGATCCCTTGTGGATCTGAAAGCCGTAAAGTAGGATATATATATATATATATATATGTAAATTTAATTTGAGCAACGTAAAGTGCAAACAATAGGCTTTCATCAAACTTGGCACAGTTGTGGGAAACCAAACTATGTTAAGATTGAAGGAAGTGCTATTTGGCTTTCATCAATACCGGGTGGCTGAAGCACGCGAACTCCAGCAAGTCCGCGGAGTCCAGATAGACTAGGACCTCCGGTGCGATCTCCTCGAAGGTATCTCGGTCGAGGATCTTCGGCTCCATAATGTCCCGCTCCTTGTAGTTAGCCTCGAAATTGCGCCATTGCGCTTCCGAGGAGAACCAATGCGGGAAACCAGGAGAGGATGAGGACCTCGGGTTCTTCGACCGGGAGGGACGACTGCCGGAATGGCTCATGATACAGGGGGATTCGGTTTGGGTGAGAGAAAGGGGAGAAGGGCACGGTTTGGTGAGAAAAAGAGAGAAAAGCCGCGGGTGGAGGCTGGTGGAGAGGGAGAACCGAAGGGGAGGAGTTAGGGCAAAAGGAGGAGGAGGTGAGGAAGCAAGGGAAGAGACGTGGTGGAAGATGGAGGCGTGCCGTAGCTCTACTAGGGTTTTGGTCGCGGAGGGGAGGAGAAGAGGAAAGTGGAGGAAAAAGAAAGAAAAATGTTTAAAATGGCATCAGATTACAGTTCATTCGAATGAAGCCCGACGTTCATTCGAATGAATAAGTGAAAATTTTAGGTATTCGAATACTCCATTCGAATGACTCAAGAACTCTGCAAATCATTCGAGTGAATGATCATAAGGGATTCAAATGAAGAACCCTAGGGATGGATTCTAGGGTTTCTTTGAGTCCCGAAGGGCCGGGAAAAGCTAGGGTTTTTTGGGGAAGCATTCCAAGACCCCTACGTTGCCCAACTAGGGTTAAAAACATAATGTTGCTCAAATTTCGGGACGAAATTCCAGTAAGGGGGGTGGAATGTAACATCCCATGCTTCTACGAACCAAAAACCTTTCTGTTTTGCAGCCGAAAACGGTCGGGAAACACCAAGGAAGGGAGGGGAGAAGGGTTAAACCTCCGAAACCCTGAGAAATTCAAGGAACCGGATTAGGTTTAGCTGTTGTATAATTTTCGGGAGTCGCTGGACGAGTTTCGATGCAACCGAAAATTTCTCAGATACAGAAAAAGGCCCGTGGGATTTTTTGGTTCGGCGAGAAGGTCCCTGATCCCTGAGAAAACTGTTCCGGACTGAAGGGAAAAATAAATGGGTCACAACGGTATGTCCAAAATATTTTTAGGGCAACCAGAGGCGAGACTTTTCGAGCCAAACGCGTTCAAGCAAAAACGAAGCTAGACAGGAGAAGGTAGCTTCTGAGGGAAGCCAACTAATAAATAATAAATAAAAATATAATAATAATAATAATAAAAGAAGCTGAAGCAAAGCTTCAGCAAAACAAAGAATAAGATAGAAAGAAAAGGAAAAAGGAAAAAAACAAAAGTTACTGTGCACGGTTATAAATAACCACGTAACTTTCGTAAAATTACAATTACCTTCAGACGTTTTCACAAACACCCGCTTCGTTCTGACACATCTAGGGCTCGTGCCGGAGTCTCCAAAAAATAGCCGGAGCACGCCATCGTGAAGAGGAAAATCTCCCCTTCAAAGTCACCGATTCGGAATCTCGATCGGAGGTGGGTAATCCTAAGCCCACTGTCTATGTGGATTAATTATTAACTATATATGTGTTTATTTGTATATCTGACTGTAGATCTGATTAGTAGTATTTTGGGGGGATATTGGTTTAAGAGGCCTTTGCGAAATATTGAAAAATGAAACGCATAACTGTACTACTTGGAACCCTAGGAACAGTGGAAAATGAGAATTGGAGTCTCGGGGAGGCGATTTTTTTAGCAATCATTCGAATACGCAAGGAATTCAGTCGAATGAAAGCCAAAACGAGTTTTTCTTCGAATGAATTCCACTGCAGTCGAATGAGGGCGAATTTTTGGGATTTCAATCGAATGAATCCCCTAGTATTCGAATGAAAGAATGCTGAGGGAATTCAGTCGAATGAAAACCTCTTCCAATCGAATGAAAGAACTTCGAGGGATTCCATTTGAATCCCCCTTCAAGTATTCGAATGAAACCTGGCAGACTTGAGACTTTAGTGGTTCTAAGGGATCCAAGGGGTACATAATAGTCCATTTTTGTGTAGTAAAGCATGCATCATGAGGAATGGGTTGTGTACAGGTGTTAGAGCAACCCTAGAGAATTAGAGGTCAATCACCTAATGCACAAAGATAACAACGGAACTTAGGGAACACTTATATAATTATATGTTTGGAAGCCCTCTCTTGGCAAAGTCTTAAAGACAAGCCCCTCACCAGTTCACAAAGTTGGATTGGTCGATGTGTTACCTTGCCATCCTTACAAGTTCAGATTGGTTAACGAATCAGTCGCCCCAGGGTGGATTGGTTCGAAGAGGTTAATGATGTAACATCCCGATTTTCTTAGAGAAATAATAGTAAACATTATTATTAAATTAATTTTCTAATCATGACTAGAGAATTAAGATGGGAAATTATAAAGTAGAATATCCCTAGGAAATAAGACGTGTCGCGATAGGAAGTTCGGCGGACAATCGAACGGCCGCTGTTCGCCGATGAAGTTTTCTGACGCGCTAAAGGTGTCCGTGAAAATAATCTCCCGGAGAAAAATTCACAAACACCTTTAAATATTAATACCCTTAGGTAGAGGGGAATTAGTGGATCGCGACGGTATAAACAGAATATTTTTCGGACAACCGTGCGCGACGCACCGAGACTGCGAGCAATAAAACACGAGCGAACCGGAACCGGGAGAAAATGAAATTNGTAACAAATTTAAATTGTTGAAATTCAATGGTGATATTGAGCGTAAACACTTACCCCAAGTAGGCCCACTGGCCGTTGTGAGATAATTGATGAATTCCTTGGTGGAAAAGACATTGGATAGAGTGATTTGCTTATGCCATTCAAGTATTTGATGCGTTTGACTTGTTCAAGTTCTATGGTGTTTCACATGGTCTCAAGCTAAATTGTTTGAAACATGTCAACTCATTGCATTAACTGAATGTTCATATGCATCAAACTCTTGTAAAATGCTTCTACTACCTCTTGTTTGAGGACAAACAAGGTTTTAAGTCAGGAGGAGTGATAAGTGCCCAATTTACACAAAATTGACATATCAAAATGGCACTTATCTGTTATGTTTTTAAACAAATTATCTAATGAATTCCCTTGATTTTGTAGGATTTCTAATATATTTTGAAGGTGGATGCAAGTAGCTTAAGTAAGGAATAATCCCATAAAAGAATGGAAGAAAAGGGCAGAATTGGAAAAGAGATTAAAAGAGACGATTCTGGCGACAGGACCGCTCAGCGATGCACAAAGAATCGCTCAGCGATAAAAGGTTAATCGCTCAGCGGTATAGACCTTATCGCTCAGCAAACTTAGGTCGGCAAGCCACTTGCGCCGGCGCAATAAATGTGCCAGCTGGAGCCAGCCTGGCGCCGCCATCCACGTCAGCCGCCACCCTGCAAAAGCTGCCGAGCATTTAATGAAACCGCGTAAAAGTACAATCGCTCAGCGATAGTGCACCGCCGCCCAGCGATTCAAAGTTTATCGCTCAGCGAAGGTACCCAAACCGCTGAGCAATGGACCCCAAATTTTGCCTATAAATAGGGAGGCCGAGACCACTTCGAAGGCATCTCTTCTCCCCCCTCCAAACACCATTCTTTACACATTTTGTTGTATTTCTAAAGCTTAGTTTAGTTTAGGTTAGGTTAGGAACAAAGACGAGGCTTGTGAAGGAGCCGGAGATCAAGGAAGCTTGGCGAAGCCATGGCCATGATAGCGTGAGCACGTGTCATGGTAAGTGCCTAAACCTTGCCTCC
>QANU01025698.1:0-26124 GCA_003254905.1 Nissolia schottii | reverse complement strand
AAAAAGATGTTGTCACTTAATAATAGATGTTTAAAATTTAAATTATTTAATCATATAGATGATATAGATAATTAATCATACCATATAATTATTTGTGTATGTTTTATTCTTTTCCACATATAATCATTTTATTTATGTCATATATTGTATAATTTAGTCTAAACAAAATAATTAAATTTCAAATTAATTTTTAATAAAAAATATTCAGATCAAATCAAATATTATTTTATGAAATTTGGATGTGTGGTTGGTCAAATGGAGTTCATTCTTCCAAATATTAAGGGTTCAATCCATCATTTAGGTATTATGCGCTCTTAAATTTTTGGGTCAATTGTCCTACTATTAAATGTGCTTACGGGCAAATATGTAATTAGTTACAAGACCCGCACCTATGGATATCTAATTGTGTACCAAAAAAGTCTTATACGGTGGAACAATATGTGAAATTATATTTTATTTAATTAATTTTGAATATAGTATTTAATTTAAAATTTAATTCAATTTAAATTAAATAATTTCCTATTTTAATGCATTCCACTTATGTTAGTTTTGAAACATTATGCATAAAAAAAAAACATGGCATTTTTGTCTTGAAACGTACTGTCATGTACATGAAGTTAATATTAAAAAAATATATAAATGAAATATAATAGTTAAAGATTAATATAATTTATAAAAAAATATATGTCATTATCTGAAATGCAATGTATTTTGGTCATTATCAGATTTGGTAAATTGGTAAATATAAGTCATTAAAAAAAGGATCACAAGAAATAATGTTTGTAAAAAAGATTTCATTCTCATTATGATCTTATATGGAATGACGATTAACAATAATTAAGAATAATATTTATTTAATGTTTGATTGATTTTACAAGATCAATTTATTCTTATAATTAATTGTATATTGCAATTTCTAAAATAAATAATTATAAAGGGCTCACAGTTCTATTATGTCACGAAAATTCTGATCTTTAGTAACTGCATCCACATCACTGTCACATAGGGTGAAATGATCGATGGTTAAATGTTAAATACAAGTTGAATTTAAAACATTAATTTTTTTGAAAATTAGTTTAAACATTATTTATTGTATTAAAAACACAATTCTCAATCAATTCAAATTATACTTAATATATTTATTCCAAACATAAGTTATATATCAAATCAATTCAACTCAAATTAAATAAATTTCTCAATTTAATTCGTTTTAAACATTAGCAAAAAAGAGTTACCAAACTGAGAGGTCTAAAGATTTCAATATGCGATGAAGGTTCCTAAAATAAGTTTGACACTACCAATGTCGAGAATAAGAAAGTTTTTAGAAATATATGTTAAGTGTCATCACTAGTTAGTCAATTTTTAATGTATAATTTTAGTACACATTCTTCTCTAAAATATGAACTTTAATATTTTTTGCATTCATTTTAGATAATCGATATATTTTATAACTAATATCAAATAAAAAATTGAATTACAGTACACCGCGCAACTACGCGGGTTTAGAAGTGGAAGTGTTTGATAACTGGAATTGTTTGATTGTTGCAGGTCAACTGGATCGTGGTGTGATGACCAAGTGTTGAAGAAAAGGATCGATGTTTTGCTACATCTAGATTGTCGTTAGTTTATATTATATTTGCTAATGACTGAACAATGAAGTTTAAATTTTGGTTCTAAACTTATGTAGCTATAACTATATATTATTGAATTGTGGCTGTGTGTAATTTTAAAGTATTGGCAGTTGACTCTTTATCAATACTTAGAATCATGTATCTTCAATATGTACCAAGACCTGTGGCATAAACAAGAAGTTATTAGTGTGAGAATTATGTTGTACTACTAAAAAAAATATGTAGTGTAATACCATGTTCATTTATATAATGATTGTTGACTAATATTAAAGGTTGAATTCCAAGAATTGCTTTATATAAAATTTTACATGAACTGTATTGATACACGCCGTGCATTGCGCATGTTTAGGCACTAGTTGGTTGTAATATTTCAACTTAAGTGAATGTGAGTGCAGTTGCACGCAAAATAGTTCTTGTGCTGCTCATGCCAATGGAGATATGTTACTTGTATAATGTGAAATATTTTGCTGATTCATCTATCATTAGATGAAATCTCAATAGACCGAGTTTTAAAATCTAGATAATAGGTACCTCTGTTTATGCCCAAAAAGACTAAAATAATGTCCTTAATGATATTTTCTTCTTAGAGCTTAATCCAGTTAGTGTCATGCAGAAACCTTAATTTTAATCACCATGTGAATTTCTTATCATTATTAAGCTCAACTTGTAATTATTTAGTAATCTCAACCATTAAGATTTTTACTGTTGGATGAGATTTTAATATAGTCAACATGTAATGGTGGATGGGTCGTGCTCTAAATATCGTTTTGCACATGGTTTACCCATAATCATCACGACATAGTATATTTGCTTCACTCTCCCATTTTCTTAATTATACTCGCATTCAAAGGTTATTCCTTGCTTATGAATTGCATAAGAGGTAGTTGTAAATTTTTTCCTGTGTGAATCAAAGATATAGCAGCTTCTGTTATATTAATTCTTACAATTATGTGTGATGGGCATTAATCGGCATTGCTTCAAAATCAGGTGACCTTTGATTATTAATTTATTACACTTTGGAAAGCGAAAGTTGTTTGTTTGTACAAAAGCAATGCTCATGGCCTAATTAAAACTTGTTGATTCCAAACGTAAGCATGATAATTAAAGCAAAAGCACCAAGTTAGGATATCCGAAACCTCTGTGGGAAGAAAAAGAGAGTAAGAGGAAAGGAATTATTACGCAGGTCCTATAAAATAGCTAGTGCTTTGGGCTTCAAAACTAAAACAAAGTAATAATTCAAAGTCGTTTAGCCACAGTTTGAGAGAGAAGTATGCACTAGCACAAGCCTTTTCCTAATAAAAATATAATGCCTACACCTAAATTGCATTTTCTTTCACGCTCATCTTTTACTTCAAATTTTTTTTTTCCTCTTCTTTGCCGCTCTTTATTAATTTTCTTTTCTTTTCTATTATTTGCAAGACGTGATGAATATTGGAATTTTCATTTTTGTTTGTCGTATTTTTTTATTTTTATTTTTTTAGTGTTTAAAAGTTTGCGTATTTGAGAAAAAATTGTGCTTACTCGTTGAAAAGTGTGCATGTGAGTATCAAAGTTTTCTTCTTTTATATTCGTTTTCGTCATATTTTTTTATTTTTGATTATTTAAAAGTTTATGCACATGTGTAAAAAAGTTTATCCATGTTTATTCAAAAAATTGTGTATGTCAACACAAAAATTTTCTTCTTTGTCTTTGTTTTCGTTTTCATCATATTATTTATTTTTGGTTGTTCAAAAGTTTGTGCTTTAGAACACTAAAGTTTGTGTATGCTTGATTAAAAATTTGTGCATGTGAACACTAAAGTGTTATTCTTTTTCGTTTTTATTTTAATTTTCATCTTTTTTTTGTTTATTGAAAAGTTTGTACACATAAGTTCAAAAGTTTGTGTATCTGTTTAAAATGTTTGTGCGAGTGAGTCCACGGACTTAAGATTGGTTTAGCATAGCTTTTCAATGGAGTGTTCTTGCATTCCAAAGCATAATCCAATTTTGTGTTTGATAAACAAGAAATAGAATACTTTTATTACTCATTTTTAAAAGACAAGAGATGCTTTTAGGACCTCGTATGAATATAGCTTTTTAAAGCTGGCTGGTAGATTGCGTGTTTTGCATTTTGTAAAAAAGAAAATGGCGCAAGTAGTAACATTATTGTTTGACAAGTAGGTATATCAAAAAGGCATGGATCAGTTGGCAGGGATAATCTGGGATGCTGTGACTTGTTTGTTCCGTTGCGCCAAAGTGCACACTGCCTATGTTTATAAGCTGGAGGAGAATCTAAGCTCATTAAAAGGGAAATGGTGCCAGCTTGACAACATTAGCAAAGATGTGCAGTCCAAAATTGAGGAGGCTGAGAGCACCGGAGATAAGCAAAGGCAACGTTTAGTCAATAAATGGCTGCAAGATGTTCTAGATCTTCAACAGGTATTTATGCTCCACTCATAATTGCTACATCCGCATTCCAATATTATTATTATTGAAGTATTTCATTACGTAACTTGAGAAGCATGGTTGTAACACTCATTAGATCCCCTCGGATTAAAATATTCTCATTTTATTAGTAGTTCTCTTATATTAATGAAATATTTATTGTTACAATTCTTATTTATTTCATCCTTCATAATTAATATGAAAATTATATCATGATACAATATATAACATTGAGAGCCAAAATTGATCGCCCAAAACATTTTGTCCAACAAATTGGAAGTACATTAATTCCTTTAAAAAATAAGGGACTAGAGTGGGAACTCGTGCAATGCATAAGAATTGTACAATTTGAATATAAAATATATTAGTGTAGAAAAGAAATAATGATTTAAATATAAATTTTAATAATATTGTTAAATCAAAAAATTAAAAATTTGCAAAGGATTAGATATGTTTCGTAGTTAGTGCAGTAATACAAATTTTAAAAATATGTTTAAAAAATAATTGATTCTAATGCACAATTAGGAACGACAATAGGAGCAAATTAAAGGATAATCCCATATGCCTCCACATCGCGGATGAAAATCCACTTTATCACCACACAGATACTTGTATTTCACTACTCTTGCATAAATGAATAGGTACTCACGGATGACCAATATATCATTAAAAAAATATTTTTTCCAAATGTAATACAAATGAATTTGTCAAAGGACAATCTAGGAGTGTTCATAACTCAGTCTGACTTGATCGTCTGGCCTAACTTAGCTTTTTTAGTCAGGTTTTGAATTATTAAATTTGACTCGGTGATCTTTTTGGCTGAGTTTGGGCTATGCTTCAAGTTGACCCAACCTAACTCGAAATCATAATATTTTTTAAATTTTAAATTTTGTAAAAATTAATGATAAATTATTAAACCTTTATACTTCAATTAGTATTATTTACAAAATATATCATGTTACCTATGAATTGATATAATTTGTTTTGAAATATGTATTGCAAGTTATCTCTTAAATTTATTTTGTTACATATTAAATCTTATGACTTTATTATTTGCAATTTTTAAACCTTATATATTATCTAAACATCAGGTCGACCTAGTTTGACCCGGTTAATAGTGGGGCCATTCTAGGGTTAGGTTGGGGCTCAAAGAAATTATCTAGTCATAAAATCGGGTTAGGTCCACGTTTTGTTCAACCATACCCATATACACTCATAGGAAAATCTAAACAACTACATAAATAAAAACTTAGAATACTTGAAATAAAAATAATAAAAAATTTAAATGGTAACAATCTTCAATTCAGTGACTAATTGAGGCTTGATCTAGCTGTAAGGGGCTAGTCCACCACAAAGTGATGAACCATAGTTCAAATATTAGTTGAAGAGTCATCTAAAATTAAGTGTCAGTACACGTATAGGATTTTGTACAATCGAAAGAAACCTATGAGAAACTATAAAAATAAAATTTTCTCAATTTAGTAATCTAAATAACATTTAGCCAATAAAAAACGGATGGTGTAATCAATTATTTTTTTATAATGATTAATTAATATGATTTAAATCAATTTTAATTAAATAGATTAGTAAATTAATATAGTGTTTAAAATTATTTGTTTTAAAAACCAGGATTTAAATTGATTTTTGAAATCAATTATAATATTTTGTGTACACTAGATATTCGTTGAAATAAGTTAAAATGAAAATTAGCTTCACTGGGATGAATTATTAGATAAAAAAATGAATTATTTAATATTTACACTAGATAAGATTATTTTAATTTATTTTAAGCATTTATTAATTTAAAATAATATANTCATTGAAGATGGTTCTATTTAAGATAATAACTTGTTATTAGTATATTAGTAATGAAGTATGATATATGATATGTCAAATATGATATATATATATATATATATATATATATATATATATATATATTATATTTTTATCTTTGTATTCCCATAATCTTTTAACAGATATAATGATTAATGAATTTCATTATTAGTCTTGACTGTACCTGAACAAATAAAAAATAATACAGTAATGTTATACGTTTTAAATTTAATTAATAAATCAGATTTTAGATTTAATTAATAAAAATTATTTAAAAAATGAATTAAAAAATAAAAAGTAAATGCTATTTAAAATGCATAGAATTTAAAATGGAGGTCATTGGAAGAGGTTCTATTTATGGTATAATCTCATTTTTAATATATAAGCATGATAATAGACAATTAGTTTTTTTTTTTTGGTCTTGATATGAAAACACCAATATTTGAGTTTTTTTATTGATGCAAATTTTACAATATTAGCAAGTGCACTAGTTTGTACAAGTAATAAGAGTGAGCATTAAAATTTGAGTTATTGAACATATGAGAATAATATTACATTAGATTTTAATTAACAAATGACTCAAATGAATCGACTGAAAGAATTTGGAAATTTTGGTTTTGAAGACAATAAAATAAAATAAATAAATAATAAAAGAAAAATAACAACCAGATAGAAGGTAAAAAGGTTATGAAGATAGACACTAGTACAATTGACTTCACTTGCTCTAGACTCATGTACTTATAGACAAGTCCGCATAACTATCTTGATACAATTATTAAATAATTATTAATTGATCTTAATTAATGATTGGAGTTCTTATCCTAATTACAAACATTTCTCAAGGTCAAACAATTTCTTCTCTTGGACCGGATACCTAATCTCTTAGGGTAAATTAGCATATTTGAAACTCGAACGATTTGTGAATTTCCCACATATGACCACACAACCGCAAAAATTATTAACTTGTGGTTAATCTCACATGAGTGTTTTTGTATTCCTTCTCTCGAATTGCATACAAAACACTGATTCAATTACTTGCTGATCAAACAATTAAAGCATTATGAACAATACGAGAAACTTTAAGAACCATCAATTGAAAATGATTAATAATCTGAATTCAAATAGAATCATCCAAAGAGATTACATCTACGTCCTAACAAGGGGCTTAGTGCATAATGAAAGAAGAAGAAGAAGAAAACAAAACAAAACCAGAAAAGAAGGACCGCATGGAGAAACAACGATTCAGATTTGACTTGTAATGAATTGAGATCTCTCCCTCATTGCGTCACACCCTAGAGCCTTTGTCTTCGCACTGTAGAGCCTTCCTAGAGTTACCTCCTCTCTAAAATCTGATTTCTACAATGTTTGGATGTCTTGGGCAAGTTGTATCATGTTTTATTTATACCTACAGGTCAAAAATAGGTTAAAAAATGTTGAAAATGAATTTTTGACATCCAAATCGCGCTTGATCGCCAAATCTAGCACTCGAGCACTGTTGTAAACTTTTATTCTTGAAAACTAAAGAACAAACACTTAAAATTATCCTAAAATGTATGAAATAATCTTAAAATCATATTAAAAAAACAAAGTAAAATAACTCTAATTGAAGAGTTATTAATTATAGGAAACCAAATTAATCTAATCTAACACGTTTGAGATCTCTCAAAAAAGTATTGGTCTCCCAACAAAAGTTACGTGTGCAATGCACAAGTTTGCAATCCAGATATATAGTACAATACTAATAAAAACCCAAACATATGATATATAATAAAAAAGCATCAAACATACTTAACTTGCATATATCAAGTGAACTTTAATATATTCATTGTTATTTCATACAAAATTCAAACAGGCTAGATAAGCGGTAAGTATTTTAGTTTTCCAATAGATATCATAAATAACAATTAAATGATAAATTATATCACGGATAAATTTAATAATTTATTAATATATATAATAAAAATTCTTAGGTGCACTAAGTGCAAAGACTTTCTCTTTGTTCTGGTTCATTAAAAAAGTGACACATTACATACATGGATCTGTGTCTATTACTCTGAAACATTAAAAATGTAACTCTGGTAAATTAACTATGTGATTTAAATAAAATAAAAATAAAAAGTTTAACCTTTTTACTTCCCTTCTATTTGGCCTTTGTTCCTGTTAAAAAAATAATGCACTACTCTTCAACTTTCAAATTACAGCCAACATAAGCATATAACATTTTGCATTTAAAGAAATCAAGAAAAATGAAAATACAGATTGAAGTTAAAGGCCATAGGAGTCATGGATCTTGCCCTTGTTGGGGTCCCGAAATGTGCTACAAGGTTCACTCGGACATCACGGAATGCTTTCATATAACATATTACTGTAACTGAAAATCATATTCGTTTATGGAAAAACTCGTCAATCATAGAATGAGCAGACAATGCGACTTCACCTCTAGGCAGCCTTTTTCTTCTTATTGAGGGCAGTCCTTTCCTTGCAAATGCAAGTGATTCTAGAAAAAATGGTTAGTAGAATTTAATCCAAAAATTTGTTGCGATCCATTTCCATCAAGGATCGATGTATAACAATTAAGTATCCGATACAAGAACATGTATTATAAGACATGGCAAAGGAAAAGCCTTTTTGCATCACATGCTCGTACGTAAAGCTCTTTATAGATTCAATACTAATTAAGTTGTATCTCTCCTTATAGATGATGGAGGTTATTGAAGCTCAAGGTTCTCAAGAAATTCTCAATACATGTCTGAGTGGTTCTTGCCCAAAGAATATTGTGTCCCGCTACAAGCTGGGAAAGAAAGTTGTTAATAAGATGATCCCTATGGTGGATGAATTGGTGAACACGGGAAGACCTTTCCTTGACAAGAGTTTTGATGTTGCTCGCAAGCTACCACCCCAATTGGTGGAGGAGACGCCTTGTGTGGAGACTGTGGGCTTGGCTTTGATGCTAAACAAAGTGTGGAATAGCCTTCAAGATGAAAATGTGGGCATCATAGGTTTGTATGGCATGGGTGGGGCTGGCAAAACCACCCTTATGAAGAGGATAAAGAGTGAGTTTGGAAGGAGGGAGCACGGGTTTGATCTCGTCTTGTGGGTGGTGGTTTCTAAAGAGGGTGATGTCAACACAGTTATGAATGAAATTGCAAGCAGGTTAGGGATCAAAGATGAGAATTGGAAGGAAAGTAGTGCAGATCAAAGAGAGGTAAGGCTCTACCGAGTCCTAAGCCAGAAGAGATTCGTGTTGATGTTGGACGACCTTTGGGGGAAACTGGAACTTGAAAAGGTGGGAGTTCCAACACATCTAATAATGGGGACTAGTTGTAAATCAAAAGTAGTGCTCACAACGCGGTCTGAGGATGTGTGTGATAAAATGAGAGCACAAAATAAATTCAAAGTGGAATGTTTGCTTGAGAAAGAAGCATTTGATTTGTTTTGTAAGAAAGTTGGTGAAGAGACTTTAAAGTGTCATAATGAAATTCGAAAGCTAGCATGGGAGATTACTAAAGAATGCGGAGGGTTGCCGCTAGCTATCATTACAGTTGGGAGTGCCATGGCTGGGGTGAAGAGCGTTGATGCATGGAGGCAAGCCAAACGTGATTTAAGAACTTCTCCTTGGATATCTTCAGATTTGCAAGACAAAGTGTTCCGTATTCTCGAGTTTAGCTATGACAGACTGCCCGACCAAGCACACAAGAATTGCTTTTTATATTGTGCACTGTACCCAGAAGATTATGCAGTCGAAGTTGAAGCCCTCATCGATAGATGGATCGGAGAGGGGTTTCTTGACAAAGATAAATATAAGAGTAGCATACATGATATGCGTGAGGATGGGCGATCCATCATTGAAAAATTAAAGCTTTCATGCCTGTTAGAGGATGCTGCAAGTGGTTATACAAATTGGCGTTCTGAAATTAAGATGCATGATGTGATCCGAGATATGGCACTATGGTTAGGTCGTGACCAAGACAGAAACAAAGATAAAGTTGTAGTTCAGGATGAAGCATTTGTAATGGATGATTCTCCAGAGAGACTGAATAATGTGGGGAGGATCTCAGTTATACGCAATGAAAAATGGATTCTGAATGTACCAACTTGTCCGAATCTCTTTACCCTATGTCTACAACAGATTATTTATATTGCTAATTTATCAAATATCCAATACATGACAAGGTTGAAAGTATTGGATCTATCAAGTAACATGAGCCTCAATGGTCTCCCTGTTGAAATAGGAAAATTGATCAATTTGGAATTCCTTAATCTTTCGGGTACACATGTAACAAGAAAGTTGCCAATTGAATTGAAGAATTTGAAAAAAATGAGGGTGTTTCTTATGGACTTTGCTTTACATAATTTTCAAATGTTTCCTTCAGAAGTGTTGGAAAGTCTTGAGCAGTTAAAGGTATTTAGATATTCCAGAATCACCAACGTAGGAGAGAAAGAAGAAGAAAACGAAGAGGAAATATTGCTAGACAAGTTGGAGGGTCTACCAAAGATAGAGGAATTAGGCATCCAAATAACAACCATCACTGGATTGAATAAATTACTCAACTCCACCAAATTGCAGGGCTGCTCAAGGATTCTTCTGCTTACGAAAATCAAGGATCCAGTTGAAATGACGTCATTATTGGGAGTTTGGTCAAGATTGAAGCATTTGGAGCATATAATGTTAACCAAACTGCATATCATTATGGAAGCTCCATCCATTACTAACACTAGTTGTCGTCTTGGCAAGCTTCGTGAGGTGAGCATATTTGGATGTCATTCAATAACCCATTTGACATGGCTCAGGTATGCTCCGCTCCTTGAGCTTCTTTCTGTTAGTTATTGTGAATCATTGGAAGAGGTGGTCAAGGAAGCCCAAGATGAAACTTCAAGCACAGAGTTGTTCTCAAATTTGAGATATCTTCACCTTATGCATTTGCCGAAGCTGAAGAGCATCAACCGGAGAGCACTACCTTTTCCCTTCCTTAAATCCATTTCTATTGACACGTGCAGTAATCTGAGGAAGCTTCCGTTAGATTCCAACTCTGCGAGGGACACCTTGATTCAGATCACAGGAGAATACACCTGGTGGACAAATTTAGAGTGGGAAGACCCAACCACTAAGCAACTATTACATTCCAAATTTAAAAAGTCGTACTAGCAGGTAAGGTGATCCTCTCAAACTATGCTTTATTGTTATGCTAATTGCTTTCCATGATTTTTTGAGAAATGGGTTTCAAAATTTATGGAAAAAGTTTTTCAATTGTTTTAACAAGTTAATTTTTTGGTTGAATTGTGATTAAACCATAATGAAGCTATATCAAGAAATAACATGGTCAAAGCACAGTCCATTAAATCAAATGTTTCGAATCGATTATTCAAAATGCAACAAGTGCCATTATTGAAAAGTGTTTCCAACACAAAATGGAAACTTGAGTGTGTTTCTAACACGAGTAGAAACTTGTTATTTCGAATTGGGATGAAGATAAAATGAAAATGTAAATACTATTTTGTTAAATTGTAGAATGCATTATAAATGTTTAACGGGTTGAGATAGAAGTCCCAATTTCTCAAAAACATAAAATGAACAAGACTTTTTTTATTTTTTTTCTTTTTCTTTTTTGTATCTTTGTTTCTTTATATACTGAATTCATTATAGACGTGAACAAAGTAGTAGCGTTGCTACAAAGATTAATAATAATGATACTTTCTGAAATTTATAGAAAACTAAAAACATACTCATAATTTAGCAGATCATCTTCATTATAAATGTTAGTTCTTGATTATGGACAAATCTTTTAATTTTTCGTTGAATATGTTTTTTTTTTTAAAAAAAAAGTGCAATTCTTAATTTTTCTAATTTTCCCTTAATAAAAGTTTTATCCTTTATGTTGCTACAGTTGATGAGTGAAACCCAAAACGTAAGTGATCATGCATGACTCAGCTTGTGGGAGGCTTCAAAGTTGTTCTCATTATTCTGAAAAGCGAGACGAGTTTCTGCTCTAAGGCTGCAAGGAATCAGAGTGCCAGACTTGTCAGAGAGTGTTTCTGTTAATGTCATGTGTTGTGTCCGTACTTCGTAGCTTATACACATGATTGGGCGAATGTTTTAAAGCAGACTTTACTCACAATTTGGTAGTGATTGAAACGATTAAGTTTGAGAGTTGATTTAGTTTGATTTGAATTTATTTGATTTATAAATTATATCTCATGTATGCAATAGTTATTATTATTATTATTATTATTATTTTATTATAAAATGAAAGATGAGAAGTCTCATGCAATACAAGACCAACTTCAGACACGTGTTAATCCCTCATTGCATTTTTTTTCGCCTAAACATTTACCCAGTAATTGCAGTTAATAATTGATGGTTAAAGATTCATATCTATACATGCTTTCAATTCTGTAGTTCAAGTAACAAGTAATGGAGAGTGTTCTATGTTAATACATGAAATGTCTTCGTCGCCACCCGCTACATAAAGCAGAGAGAGTAAAAGGCATTGAGGCTTGCTTTTCTGTAGTATGGCTAAAAGGGAGTGATTGACACACTGTTGCAGAGGGATTTGTCGTTTTGTAACAACTTCATCACTGTGGTTTACTTTTCTGCAATATGGCTAAAAGGTTGTCAACCATATGACTAATAGGTTTGCATTTTTGTTTTAAGGATGAAGTGTAAGTTGTGATTTTCCAATTGACAATTCATGGAAACAACGATCTTGAAATTTATGATTATCACATCGTAAATAAGGTTAAGAACGAGAGACATACCCGGATCCATTATCGTGATTGGATGGAATTAACGAATTCTTTTCCCCTCTCTTCCTTTAATCCTTTCAACATCTTCTGATGGTGAGAAGAGCGACAGACCCCAAACCCTAATGTTTATTGAATTCTTTGGAATCCTTAAATCACTCGTGTTGCTTTCTTTGAGTAAAGCCATCTTAATTATAAGGGAGAGGGGAGGGTCGGTTTTACTAAAATACCCCCCCACTAACTCTATCATATCTTATAGAATCAATTGCCATCATCTTGATTCCCTTTAATTATAGTTAGTATCACTATAAGATACATGGACCATATCTTTATGAGATTATGAAATAATCTTACAATCTCCCACTTGGTCCATGTGACGACTTGAAGATCCAATAACTATAAGTGCGCACTTTACATTGGAGAACTCAAGTCATCATCTTTTATTGAATTGAGCTGGTTGAATCATGGCGGTCAATGTCAGTTAAAACGACATGTTCCTTCCATGTATCACAAGCAACTCAACCCAAATAACTTTAATCAAGGTACATTATGACCTTTGACTTTAATGTCCATAACATGTTATTACACAGAACAATACATGTACATAATATGATGTGAATAACAAACAAATAAAGCAGAAACATAACTTTAATTGAATTCATAAGTGTCATAACCATACGAGCAAGATCCACACATGTATACATATCAAGCTAACAAGGACTTATCAATAATGCCCATACTCTTAACATGACCAGAAAACATTTTGGGCGGCAACCCTTTAGTTAGCGGATCCGCTATCATTGATGTTGTACCAATATGCTCACTTGACACTTTCTGTTTCTGCACTTCTTCCTTAACTGACAAGTACTTTAAATCCATGTGTTTTGCACCCTTGGAATACTTGTCATTCTTCGAGAAGAAGACTACTGCGAAATTGTCACAATAAATTCTTAGCGGCCTAGCTATGGTGTCGACAACACTAAGCCCCAAGACAAAATTCCGCAACCATAATGCATGAATTGTGGTCTCAAAGCATGCCACAAATTCAGCTTCCATAGTAGAAGTAGCGATGATAGACTCTTTCCCACTTTTCCATGAAACAGCCCTTCCAGCTAGTAGAAAGACATAACCAAATATGGATTTTCTAGAGTCTACACACCCCGCATAGTCTGAATCTGAGTAGCCAACTACTTCAAGGCTATTCAATTTTCTGTAAGTGAGCATGTAATCCTTGGTGCCTTGCAAGTACCTAAGGACCTTCTTTGCAGCTTTCCAGTGGTCTATTCCGAGATTACTTTGATACCGGCTCAACATTCCAACAGCAAAACTTATATCTGGTCGAGTGCATGTTTGAGCGTACATCAAGCTCCCAACCACAGAATCATAAGGGATACCCTCCATTTCTTTACGTTCCAATTCATTTTTGGGACTTTGCATTTGGCTAAACTTATCTCCCTTCTGGATTGGAACTATTGCTGAAGAGCAACTTTCCATTCTAAATCTCTCTAACACTTTATTGATATATCCCTTCTGAGACAATCCCAATACTCCTTGTGATCTTTCACGGAATATTTCTATTCCTATCACATAGGACGCCTCACCCATATCTTTCATTTCAAATTTGTTAGAGATAAATTTCTTTACATCATGTAACAAGCCAACATCATTCGCAGCAAGAAGAATGTCGTCAACATACAGTACTAATATAATAAACTTGCTCCCACTGACTTTCATGTAAATACACCGATCAATAGTGTTCTCTACAAAACCGTATGACAAAATAGTATCATTGAACTTAAAATACCACTGTCGAGAAGCTTGTTTTAGTCCATATATTGATTTCTTTAACTTACACACCAAGTTTTCTTTTCCTGTGGTCAAAAACCTTTCGGGTTGATCAATATAAACCTCTTCTTCCATGTCACCATTAAGAAAGACGATCTTTACATCCATTTGGTGAAGCTCTAGGTCGTAATGAGCCACCAATGCCATAACAATTCTCAAAAAGTCCTTCTTTGAAACTGGAAAGAATGTCTCTTTGTAGTCAATGTCGTTCTTCTTAGTGTAACCTTTGGCGACAAGTCTAGCCTTATGTCTCTCAATGTTGCCTTTCGAGTATAGTTTGGTCTTAAAGACCCATTTACAACCAACTCGTTTTGAACCTTCCAGCAACTCGACTAGATCCCAAACCTTATTGTCATCCATTGATTTTAACTCTTCTTTCATAGCATTGAGCCACTTTTCAGAATTTTCACATTCCATGGCTTGTCTGAATGAGACTGGATCTTTATCGATGCTTAAGTCACATTCATGCTCAAGTAAATAAACCACATAGTCATCTGAAATAGCTGGTCTTTTCTGCCTTTCAGACTTTCTCAAGGGTATTACTTGTGGTTCATCCACTATTTGCTCATTATTGACTTGCACATCGTTGGTTGGTTCATTATCCATATGTTCATCTTGTGGGTTTGGAACATTGATTTGTTTTCCTGGAATGTTGCGTGACTGTGATACAACAAAAGGTACAACAACCTGAGGAGAAACACTAGGTGTAGGAATTTCTACACGGTTCTCTTGAACATCCACTTTTCGTGATTCCTCACTCCCACTGAACTGACCATTTTCAAGGAACCTACCATTACTAGACTCAACTATTCTTGTACTATGGTTAGGACAATAAAATATGTACCCCTTTGACTTTTCAGGATAGCCGATGAAATAACCACTAACGGTTCTTGCATCAAGCTTCCTTTCGTGTTGATTATATACCTTTACTTCTGCCGGGCAACCCCAAACATGAAGGTGCCTCAAAGTGGGTTTCCTTCCTGTCCACAGTTCATAAGGAGTCTTAGGAACTGCCTTACTAGGAACCCTGTTAAGCAGATACGCAGGGGATCTTAATGCATATATCCACAATGATGGAGGTACATTACTATGATTTATCATGCTCCTAACCATTTCCATAAGAGTACCATTCCGCCTTTCAGCTACACCGTTTTGTTGTGGTGTACCGGGCATTGTGTACTGTGCACATATGCCCTGACTTTCGAGGAACTTTACAAATGGACCAGGACATTGTCTTGTTTCATTGAACTTCCCATAATATTCACCACCTCTATCAGACCTCACAACCTTTACTTTTCTATCCAACTGCCTTTCCACCTCATTAATGAACGTATCAAGGACGTCCACTGATTGAGACTTTTCATGCAGTAGATATAAATAATAATAACGTGAGAAGTCATCAATAAAAGTGATGAAATACCTTTCACCACCCCAAGTTGGAGTGTCAAAGGGACCACATATGTCAGTGTGTATCAACTCAAGGAGTTGACTACTTCTCGTGGCTGAACCTTTTGATATATGCTTGACCTTTAATGCAATTCACACATACATCCCAATCATCAAACTCCAATTAAGGTAAGATTTCACTTTTCACTAACCTCAACATCCTTTCCTTGGAAATGTGACCTAACCTTTGATGCCACAAGAAAGCAGAATTCTCATTATGTGCAACATACTTACTACCAGTATTGTGTTCAAACGTTAAACAGGGATTCAATAAAATTAACATCAATCCATTGTCCCAACCATGATAGAGGTTTTTAGTTCCTCTCATGGCCTGGATCGAAAGAAATCCTTGCATAACATGCGACACATGAGTAGTTGCACTTATTACCTGGCTTAGACTTGCTGCTATCAGTTGTATCATGAAATGTGGGATCGAAAGAGTGATTCTTTGTCTTCTTTAACCTCCTTTCCTCTTCAACCAACATGGCCTTAATTTCCTGAAAATTCCATTTTTCTTAATGGTGTTGTAATTCACCTGGAACTGGCCAAGCTCAAGAGAAAGTGAGTTCATTATGAACTATACTAGAAAGGACTCATTCACATCCATGCCCATTGATTTCAGTTTTGCTGACAAATTTTCCATTCCAGTCACATGATCATGAATGGGTTATGACCAATCAAATTTCTTGGTCGTCAACTCATTCATCAAGCTGCTCACAATTGACTTATCAGTAATGTCCGATTGAGAGTATTCCTTAATCTTTTCCATGAATGCCTTAGCATCTTATGTCTTAGGCATGGATGGTTTAACATTATCAGTCAATGTTATTCTTATCAAGCTCACACTCAGCCGGTTAGACTTGTCCTAAGCATGATAGAGATTTTTATCCTCTTCTGAACTAGTCTCAGTAATGACTGCGGTTTTATCCATTATTAATGCGAGGTCCAAATCCATAAAGCCCAAATGGAAGTGGATTTGTTCAGACCACTCATTATAATTCAACCCATTGAACTTGAAAATACCATTGACTGCACCATACTTGTTCACGGAAGCCGCAAGATTTTATACAAGCTCATACATTAATTCTTTGAGTAACTTTAATAGATTCAAACAAATTTTAGTTATGTATCTAAGTTCACCTTTGGGTGATACTTAAATCCACAATTTCAAAATATAATATATATCAATCACACTCAAGCCAACATGCATGTTATCTTTGGATATACAAACATGTCCAACAAGTATGTCAATATGTCACCATAATATCATTAATTATAAGCAATGGTTCACCTTTGGGCAACCTCCTAGCATAATAATTAATGATTACTTTATTTAATTGTGAATAATCACAAAATAAATTTACTAAATATTAACTTCTTACAGTTAATTTCTGTACTGGCTAAAATATTAATATTTAGCCCAAAAATTTTACTAGCCCATCCTAAATTTTATTTGCATTTCGCAAATAAAACGGGCCCATTCAGCAAAACAATAACATAGGCAACAAATTTTTTTTTTGATTTAACATCAAAATAAAAGTGGCCATGATCCTTTATTAGCCTATTGAAACAAATTTGCCCATCCCAAAAATTATTTCCACGTTTTGCCAAAAAATAACAAGGCCCATGCAGTTTTCTTTTATCAGCACCCATTTAGGTTTTGGACAAAACAATTTCAGATAAACAGTGGCCCAAATGCATTAACTGACCCATCATGCAAACAACAAAAAGGCACGTGAAAACAAAAAATAAAGCCTTCAGGTGGTCCGTTTTTCTTTTTTTGTTGTTAGCCCAATTGCAAAATTTCAATTAAAAAAATTCACCCATCACCTAAAACAAAAGGAAACGTTTCAGGCCCATCATTCAGAACCAAAAACACTTTGCTTGACCAAAAACCATACAGCCCATTTACAAAACAAAAGGAATATCCTGTTTCTGGAAAAAAAAAAAGAAAACAAATGTTGCAGAAGCAACAACACCATCACGGTGGCAACAGTTCCATCACGGCGGCAACAACACCATCACGGCACCATGCACGCACAGCAGCCACAGACACCGAGCAAGCACGCGCAGCAGCCGCCCTGATCCGCACGTGTCGCAGTCGTTCCGACCACGCACGTGCAGCAGCCGCCGTTCACGCACACAGCTTCTTCCGCTGCGGCAGCGACGGAACCTCCTCCTCTCACTCCGCGACACCGCTCTCTCATGCCGCCGCCTTTAGGGGCGGATGCGTGGCCTTTACAAGAGGAGCACGCGAAACACCATAGCTCCCTCCCACCGAAACGCGAAACCGCCATTGTCGTGAACGGCCATCGAAGTTCCGTCATCACCACCACGAGGCCATTCGCATGCAACCAGTGAAGCAGTCAAGGCCGACAATGGCCGACGACGGTGTGGCGAGGAAGTAACCGTGAATGGTGTTTTTCCCAAGGGGAGGAGGAGAACCGAGTAGTTTGAGGTTTATTAAACAATACAATTCCCAAATTCCCAATTCAATTTAGGGTTCATGTAATTTTGGGAAAAATACAATAAACAAATAAATAATACAATTTTTGGATAATCATAAATTCCATAACCATGCTCTGATACCACATGTAAGCTGTGATTTTCCAATTGACAATTCATGGAAATAACGATATTGAAATTTATGATTATCACATCGTAAATAAGGTTAAGAACGAGAGACATACCCGGATCCATTAAGAACGAGAGACATACCCGGATCCATTATCGTGATTGGATGGAATTAACGAATTCTTTTCCCTCTCTTCCTTTAATCCTTTCAACATCTTCATGGTGAGAAGAGCGGCAGGCCCAAACCATAATGTTTATTGAATTCTTTAGAATCCTTAAATCACTCGTGTTGCTTTCTTTGAGTAAAGTCATCTTACTTATAAGGGAGAGAGGAAGGTCGGTTTTACAAAAATACCCTCCACTAACTCTATCATATCTTATAGAATCAATTGCCATATTCCCTTTAATTAGAGTTAGTATCACTATAAGATACATAAACCATATCTTTATGAGATTATGAAATAATCTTATATGAAGCTCGTAGTTTCATAATGAGTTGACAGCTTGAAGGAAGGAAAAAAAATTAAAAAAACAAAGTACAAAATATCTTCAGTCAATACAGTAAATCATGACCATTTTGGAGGATTGTTGTAAAAGCATAAAGCTATTTGCAGTAGGTTAAAAAGGGTGCGCATATCACACAAATATAACATAAATGTCTGAGCTGAAAGGAAGTTAGAGTATTTAACCATCAATGCTACTGTGTGGGTAACAATTCTGGATCTCATCAGAGATATGTCCTTATTTTTCTACACTTAGATTTACTTAGAATCATCACAAAAGTTTTAATGAGAAGTTCAACACTCTTACACTCGAACGACTACTGCTGCTAAAGCCATGCTTTTTAACTTATATTGATTAGAGTTTACATAGGTAGTAGGATATGCTTTTTCACTACGGGATACTGCTATCTCATACAACCAACTCTTTTTGGGGGAAACAATTTTTAATCAGAGAAAGTGTATAGGTAATAGAAATTGTATAGGCAGCTAACAAACATCAATCAATATAGAGCACAAAAAAGGTCTCTGTAAAAGCAATTGTGTAAAAGGCTACGAACGAACGTGTAACATAAGCAAATGCTTTTTCAAATTGCTTTAGTAAAATGGAGAAATACTTACTTTAGTCCTTGACATTGTAACCGTGAGTCACTTTAGTCATTGAATTTTAAAATAAATCATTCTGATCCCTGAAAATGTAACCTGTGAATCAAATAAGTCTCCGACCTCAATTTCGTTATAACGATGTTAATGTGTCATGCTAAGCTCCATGTTGACATTCTACGCGGCACTTACTTAAACAACATTGTTTAATAAATAGTGACCTAATTATGCATAAACGACGTTGTTTAAGATTTTGTAATGAATTATCTCTAATTAAGTTATATTTAATCATAATTATATTTTCAAAAGTTTGAGTCAAAAATAATAATTCAACATCTATGATACAGGCCGTTCGATCAAAAATCAACGCTTCACGCACCTGGACCAATTTATTCCAAATAACTACTCGGTCCATTTTAGACCAAACCTACTTGTATTTGAGACTTTTGAAATAATGAATATGAAATTCTTCTGCTTTTGTTAGTATATTAACATAATTAAATAGTGATATAAAACTCCTTCATAAGAACCATGCATAACAATTAAATTTAAATATAAAAAAGACAATTATGCTGAATCATATATAATATCAAACCCAAATATCAAGCAGAGAGCGAATTGCAAGACTGCCAAACATATGGATTTTCTGTGGCATCATCATTGTTGTGTATTTTTATTATTACTTTAGCACTTTGGTTGTGCTCTTTTTGCAGTTCTGTACCCTTGGTGTACAAGCTTTAGCCAAAAAACAAACGAAAAATAATCAAACAAAATCCTAACCTGCCCTATCTTCTTCTTCTTAAGAGACATCTGTAGTTGCTTTGTTGTAGATTGATTTTGCATTTGATGATGCTGATGTTATAGAAGAAGGAACGCTTGTTGTTGTCATTGGGCGTCGTAAAGTGCAAACTGAGGAGTCCATCATTCAGGAGAAGGCGAGTTGCTATACCATTTTTGTTCTGTATTTATTTGTGAAATCATTTTTTATGTTTTACTAATTGACTCTCCTCTCCTTTTTCCTTTTGTTTGCAGTCCATACTAAATGCTGCCAATAAACTTGTGTTCATTATTGAAGAAAACCAGTACAAAGGTGGTCTGGAAGGTTCTATTCCAGTTTTAATTCAGTCTGTAAGCAGCTACGAAAATTATTAGCTTTTTATTTTTTCTCATTTATATTTTCCTTTAATACACAATTTTTCCACGTAGCTCAACTAGGTGGGAACTGCTGAAGATATTGATGATATGTTTTTGGGTGATGCCGAGGTTAGTGAATAATTCACTTCTTTTCTAAGTATTTCTGATATATATATGATTAAAAAACTTTTAGGCGTGATTGGTTGTTTTACCTATTTAAAAAGTGACAATGGCAGAACGATCTTGTTTCAACGTGTTGTTTTTTTATCAGAGAAATTGCATATTGTGATTTTATATATATTGTTTTCTCTTCGTAAATGAAGGTCTAGAAAACTTTATCTAAGTTTTGTCATTAAACAAACTTGTTAAGAACATGAAGAAAAAATATTATAATTCCCAGAGCTAGCAGCATAGAATTGCCACGACAATTAATCACACCACAATTCTTTGGGCATGAAAAGACTTATTAATTAATTAAAAGTTGTTTTACCAGCGGTTTTTAGTTACTTGAAGGCTGAGTTTCTGTTTTGTGTATTTGTTGTTTTGTTGTGGCATTCATTTTATACTATCATGGGTGAGTGGTTTTTTTTTTCCTTTCTTTTGAACCTGTGATCTATTGAATTTGTCATTATGTAGTTTTGTCATTTTTGTTTCATACATAGTTATGCTAATTCACTTGAATAACTTCAAGGTTATCTTTTTTTTATGCTGAACTCCTTCTTCCATGGTGGTTCTTATCTTGTTGATGGAATAACATGATCAAAGATCTGTTCTTCTTCTTTGGATGCTAAAAGTGTTGATCTGGACATTGTGATTGGCCTGTTCATCTGAATTATTGTTCTGAAACTGTGTTCTTTGTTTGATGTTAGTTACAAGTGTTTGTGTTTGTGGTTTTGATTATGATTCTTGATTATGAAGGGGTATAGTAATGGTATATATAGCAAATTCATTCTATTTCTTTGTGATATAAGTTGATTTTACATTTTTTACTTTCTTTCTTTCATGAAAAAGGGATACAGCGACAAACCCCTTCATTTCTATTTAAGCTAGAAAATAATCATGAGAATAAAACCAAAGGTTTATCATTAGGATGCTGCTATCTTAATAATTTACTGATATAACCCTTTTGAAGGATTTTTCGGGATGTACCAAGTGATATAACTATTGAAATGGGTGGAGCAACATTTTCATTACACAAGGCAAGCTTGTGGCGAGTTTAATTTGAATTTATAATAAGCACATTTCACAATGGCTAATTAAGCAGAAGTTGTTATAATTTGTATTATTTTTGTGTGAAGTTTCCTCTTGTTTCCCGAAGTGGGAGAATTCGGAGGCTAGTTGCAGTAAGTATGACATTTGCATTTATATAAAAATATTTTAATCACGAGTTTCATCTATTTTGTATTATTTTGCAGGATGAGATATATTATGGTCCGAAAAATTCAAAAGGTTATAAACTAGGTACCATGCATATGGTACTTGTGGTAGGGTATGGCAAGCTAATCATAAGCAAGAAAAGAGGAAAAATACTAGAGTCATGGGTGAAGGTTGGTCGGATCATGGCTATGGACGGATCAACCAGAGATCACCTTATCTTTTTCAAGACAGGAGTAAACATTTATTTATTCTTAATAGGGAGAATAAAAACTGACACAGGGTAGGCGAAGGGACTCTTCGATACATTAGGTAATGATGGACCTAGCCCACCTATCATCAGCTAGTCCAAACACATGTATACATTATTCTGGTGATCAATTTAATCTGGACAAAACACTAATTTATGCATGTCCATAAAATAATTATTATAATTATTCCAACAATGAAAAGACTTATTAATTAATTAAAAGTTGGATGACATGACAGAATAGAAAACTGTTATGGACTGGGCCAATATGGCCCATTCCGCGGATATTCTTTATCCGCCCGGCTCGACCCATTAAGGCCAGTATGGATCCGGAAGCCCATCTCTCAGAGGAAACGCATATCACAGCGCGATCATCTCTCATCACCAACAAAATCCCGGAGCAACCGAGGGAGTCTGTTCGCGGAGACTGAGGCATGAAGTACAACCTACCATCAACATCCAACAGGTACATAAGCAAGCCCATGCACCCAGGTACGGACAAGACTCTAATCTCCATCCTTACATCATCTCATACCTGTACTGACTTTGGCATCGGAGTCCTTGCAGGTACCCACCCAGCCAATACATCCGAGGAGCTCCAGGGACCGAAGAGTACCCCTCTGGTACATTTGGCCCGGTCTGTGGGAAACGAAATTGATAAGTAAGTTATTCAACAAAGTAAGTATATATGTTAAGATTAATTTGCTCTTATAGTATGTGGCAATATATTTAGATATGTTGACATATTTGTCCGTATACACACGCGTACATACTTGTGGTATCATAGGAGCGGAGCGGCTGATCCCAAAAAACACTATAGCTAGATAGTGGGAGCAGAATGACCGCTATTTCATTAAATATAGATAAATATGGTGTAGTTTATATCACATACATACAAATGTTAAAGAATGAAATGTTAACCATAAACACATACTTATCATTACTAATCAAAAGTCACAATCTATACTCTAAAGATGAATCCACTACAAGAAAAGAGGAAAATGGCAGCGGTTTAAAAAAGTAAATCGTGGCAGAAATTTAGCGGCGGTTCTAAACGGCCGTGGAATTTATTATTTAAAATTCTTATGAAATGATTGCGGCGGTTTATAACCGCCGCTATTCTCTGTGGTCTGAAAATGAGTTTTCCTTTACCAGCGGTTTTTTGTCACTTGAAGGCTGAGTTTCTGTTTTGTGTATTTGTTGTTTTGTTGTGGCATTCATTTTATACTATCATGGGTGAGTGGTTTTTTTTTTTTTCCTTTCTTTTGAACCTGTGATCTATTGAATTTGTCATTATGTAGTTTGGTCATTTTTGTTTCATGCATAGTTATGCTAATTCACTTGAATAACTTCAAGGTTGTTATGCTATTTCATTGAATAATTTGAATTTATAATAAGCACATTTCACAATGGCTAATTAAGCGGAAGTTGTTATAATTTGTATTATGTTTGTGTGAAGTTTCCTCTTGTTTCCCGAAGTGGGAGAATTCGGAGGCTAGTTGCAGAACACAGGGACTCTGATATCTCAAGGCTTGACCTATATGATTTGCAAGCAGTAAGTATGACATTTGCATTTATATAAAAATATTTTAATCACGAGTTTCATCTATTTTGTATTATTTTGCAGGATGAGATATATTATGGTCCGAAAAATTCAAAAGGTTATAAACTAGGTACCATGCATATGGTACTTGTGGTAGGGTATGGCAAGCTAATCATAAGCAAGAAAAGAAGAAAAATACTGGACTCATGGGTGAAGGTTGGTCGGATCATGGCTATGGACGGATCAACCAGAGATCACCTTATCTTTTTAAGGAGATTATTAATGGTAAGGAAGTGAAACGCCCGATTGACCTATTGGAGGCTACTCATGTAACCATGAAAATAGGTCCGTTTGATGGACCCCATACAAGATAACATATATTGGTTTTAGAAATTTCTAAGAATGATTTTAATTTCTTGATCCTGACCTTGTAGGACAGTATACGGAGAGTTATTAGTACCTAATATTTTGATAATCGTCCTCAACTTTCAATTATTTCATATTTCAACACAAATTGTGGAGTTCATTTATCATTTGTTACTATTTGGCTAGGTAACTCATGCTTTGCTCATGATCCGCAGATTGAATGAAAAGAAGGCTCTTTACGGTGGCCAATAGGGACTAAAATCAAACATTCTCCCCAAAAGAAAAGAAAAGAAAACCAAACCAGAATTCACTAAATTTGCAGGGCTTAATTAATATCATCTAAAAGTTGAAGCTTTGCAATAATAACATAAATCACCAGAAGATGTCAACTGCATAATAATATCAGGTCCATCCATGGAACAGAATTCATAAACCAAAAGGGAACTAGATTAAAACAAGTCATAAGCTTGTACACAGGATCATCGACCCCAAAAGTGACCCAGCATATAATAACATAACTAAACTGCTCAGCGCAGGCCAGCTTCCTGAAAACAAAATTGAAAGAGAAGCTTAGCATCATTACATTGTCTGCAATGCAAACAATCAGTTGGAAACAAACTTTTAAATCTATTATAAACCACAACAATGACATGTTTCAATACCATTACATTTCTAATTGATCATTTGTCAACAGTTATGAGCAAGGAAGAAGACACACCACATAAACATGACAAGAAGCTACAATAAAATCTAAACAAAATAGGTAAAGAGATGAAGCAGCAATATCAACAGTAATTTGATAATTTAACAAGAGGTAGTACCAATATTGTGACATGAAGTGGATTAATATCAAGCGCAAGGCAGCATTGAAATGCATATAAATACATGCAGGTATTTATGTGTGCAGTTGAATCTTGAAATAAGAAACAAAATCAAAAGTGACAATACAGGATTATTTCTTCTTCTATTCTCTCTAATTACCAATTACCTAGGCAAAACTCATATGATGATCTCGCAAAACTGGACTTCTGGTTCTAGGTTGTGTATCCTCTTCCATACTTTGGCGCGAAAGGTGTGGGATGTGTTGCCAGAGAGTGCAGCAAAGGTGATGTAGAACATGAAGCCCTCAACAGATTGCTGAGTGGCCTTGACAAGCCGATCAAACTCGAAAGCCACATTCTACAGAATAGGCAAATAAGATTAGCAGCAGGTTTGAATTAAACATAAAAGAAATAACATTACATAGAGAAGGCATGTTCACAATTAATACGTTCTGCTCATTATAGAGTTGCAAAGCCCGTTTGGACAGGTCGATCATTGTGTGCTCTTGTGTTCCGTCGATGCTAATTGGCACAATTCCACCGAGCAGATAACCCCCAAAGTGCTCAACGTCAAATCCCTAAATAATTATTAATATTATATCATATGATATGATAATGCTGATGAAAAGAGAAAGCGATAGCGTTACAGGGCATGCGGAAGCACCTGACTCTGGACGACCTGCTTCCAATATTGGGCGGTTTCGTCATCGGTCATTGGACGGCTGACATAAGGCTCATACTGATCGAGATCCTCTTCTTCTTCTTCTCTCCCTTCCCCCTCTTGAATCTCAAACTCACACATTCTCAATTATCTCTTCAATATGATGTGGGCATTCTCAATCTCCAACCAATGTGATGTGGGCTGCTTCTCTGGATCCGATTCCAATGTTATATTTAGATCTTATAGAGAGAGAGAGTGTGTGAAGTTTAGTACATAACCGCTTTAGGTTTACCTTAAAAATTGATAACCTCCTTTAAGAAATATATAGATAACCTTTTTATTTTTATTTTCTAATTAAAAAGTAAGCGTATTTTGA
>QANU01025630.1:0-10679 GCA_003254905.1 Nissolia schottii | reverse complement strand
GAGTTAAGTTGAATTGAATTATTTATAAATAACAATTTTCATGCTCATGAGAATGGGTATTCATACTCATTTATTAATGGGTATAAATACATGGATTGAAGTACTCGATTCATGCATACTTACTAATTACTCATTAATATATAGAATTTTATAAATATCTTTAATTACTCATTAATATATAGAATTTTATAAATATCTTTACTTATATATACATATATAAATATAAAAACTAAAAACCCTAATTCATTATCTATAGCATTACGAATTTTTTTGTTATATATTTTGTTAATTTAGATTGCAATTTGTTAGTAGTAGTATTATACTATGTTATATTTGACAATAATTTTTATAATTTTTTTTTATTTTTTGGCAAATTTCGCACATAGCCACAAGGATGCAAATCTTTGTAAGTACAAGTAATAAACATTCATGATGGGTACAAATACGGATACGTGTAACAATATTAAATGGATATAGATAGTAAGAAGTATGATAACAACAAAATTTCAACTAAAAAAATGACAAGGTAAGTGATTTACACTTTTCCTTATATAAGTTTTAAACCAATATAAAAGAGTTAGGTATTACTAATGAAGCAGGAAATTTTTACCAGAATTCTTTGTAGAAATCATGAATAGTTGGATAACTCATTCGGCCGTGGCTAAGATGCACCATGCCAATAATGGTGCATCACCCACCAAGTTAGCATAAGACATTTAATTTTAGACCATCTAGCACCTAAACTTTGATGGATAAAATTAAAATTGATCATTGGTAGAGCAAGAATTGAGTGTGCATTTTAAAAGCTTTCCACTATGCACTATGCAACCAATCCATTTCCCTTCGGACCCGACCTCTTCTCCCCTCCTTCGCACCGAAAACCTCCCCTTCAAAAACCAAATCCTTCAGGCTTCAACCTTCAACTTCAAAAGCCAAAGATGCACTGCACTTCCCATCATCATCATCATCATCATTTTTTTTACATTAGAAAATAAAAGTAAAAAACTAAGGCTTCGTAAAATAGTAATGTTGGGAGTAAAATTGAAAAATATCCAATATACTTAAAAAATTGACCTAAAAGCCTAGTTAAAAAGCATACTTGAAACAAAGACAAAAGATAATAAGTTTAGATATTATCTGTCAATAAAGTTTTACATACTATGTATCTAATTAAGTTATTAATAGAAAATACTAAAAATGATAATTTTTTAGTCATTTAAATTTGATACAAGCAAGATATATATGAAAGAAGATATCTAAAAGAAGATAAATTATACAAGTAACTAAAAATTCAAGTGATATGATAATAGAAAGTCAATTAATAATTAATACAATTAAAATGTTGTGATGACAAGTTGAACTTGATGAGATTGCACAAGAAAAGGAGTGGGCGATGACGATACCAACGTAGGAAGAGCTATTTGAGAGAGTGAAAAAGATGAGCAACATGAGATATTTGAAATCTGATTAGGTTAAATTATAAGAATAAGGCCAAATTTAATTTTCTTTTTGAGTTAACAACTTCAATGTTCAAATTTTTTTTTCGTAATATCTATGTGTGTGAGTGTGTGCGTCGACCTGTCAAGCTTAATGACCTATTTAACAAAAAAGACATTTTTAAAAGTTTTAATCTGAATTGTTTAATAATAAGTCAGGCCTTACTAGAACTTAAATGAATTGAGTCAAAGACTCTTGATGAGTGGCCTAACCTATATCCACCCCCTTAATATCATAATTAGGTGTAAGTCTATTTTTTTAAACCTACAATTAATAATTAAGGGATATAACATTCACAAAAGCCAATTTCAAATAATCTTTACTCGTAAAACAATATTATCTTCTCATGTTTATCTCACATACGGTTAACATTATGTTAAATCAGAGATTAATCCAAGCGCATTAAAGGCGCTCACAAAATTTAACAAGATTCTATTTATTAAAATTACTTTTTTTCTTTTCTATATATCTTTTCACATAATAACATGATTATATTTTAAAAATAAAATACAAGAGAATCAAAAAGAAAAAAAAAATAAAAGCGTGAAATGAGATCTTGCACAGAGGGGCGGGGTGGGATACGAACCAATAACGTACCTCTGTTAATTTGGCTTTCCCTTCTCAAACCCTTTGGTAAGATTCTAAAAACGTGTCCGCTGTAATAAGAACCCAAAAAATGCCCGGGAAACAAGGTTTGAGTTGACTATATATATATATATATATCTTTCTCTTATAAATACATATATTTTATTTATTAGCAAGGGGGCAGAACAAAATTTTTGAAATAAATGGATCTCCTTGTTTAGCTCCTGCTAACAGCGGCACACGTGGCCCTGCATTGTTTGTGCACAACACACCACCACCTTTCCGCTGTGCTGTGTTGCGCCAAGTGTGCTGCGAGCTTGAGAGAAGAGCCATGGGGTGCGTTTTCTGGGTTTGCATTGTGGTGATGGGGCTCGTTGCTTCTGCCAATGCCTCTGAAGAGGAAGCCTATAATCGTCATTACATCAACGAGACAGAGTTGTCTCTGTTGGAGGCTCGCGAGGCCTCCGCGTCCTTGGCTTCGAGGAACACTCTCATGGTGGGACTCACCCTTATTCAAAATGCTGCTGCTAAAGGAGCAGGTGCAAACTCACCCTAATTTCTCGTCATTTTTATTATAATTGGTTGTTACTTAGGATGTACTTTTATCTGATTTAAAGTAAAATACATTTGTTTTCTCTCTTTCATTTTAATTTGATTTTAGGTTTTTTTTTTTTTTACTTCTGGAAAGTTTTATGCGCTTGCAAAATCTGGTTTTCAAGGCTATATATGAAAGCTGAAAACGCGAACCAATCCGCATAACAAAACTAAAGCTTTTCAAAATGTATCTGACAGCTTTGTAGCCTTTAATTGAGCTGCTTTCTCTCTTTGCTGTGGTAGTTTGTTTGGATGGAACATTGCCTGCATATCATTTTCATCGGGGATATGGATCAGGAGCAAACAGCTGGATCGTTAATTTAGAGGTATGTATCTCACATAATCTTTCAATTTTCTAGTAGATTTGTGTACCGAATGCAGTATCTTTTTGCAGCTGAGCATGGCATTTAAGGTTGATTTTGTTTGAGTGTTAGGCTTGGCCTCTTAGGAGGGTTTCTTTTGAAGTGTGGTCAGAATCTCCATTCTTTTTCACCCCTTTTTGTGTGTAGAAAGTTTGGAGTCTAAACATGTCTTGTAATGCTGTTTTTATAGAATTGTGTGTTTATATCAAGCTACGTCCCTGCTGTGCTATAAAACTTTCTGTTGATATTTAAGTGAGACTCTTTGGCAGGGAGGAGGATGGTGTAATGACATCAGAACATGCGTTTATCGAAAGAAATCACGGCGTGGATCGTCGACATACATGGAAAAGGAGATACCTTTCACAGGNATGCCTTCCTGAATCTTGACAATTGACTAATAGTACGTGGTTCAACTACTTCAGAACCATAAGCTAATGTGAAATAAAATGTAAAATTTTACTAAAATTCGTGTTGGATGTATGTTGTTTCGGTCCGGGATCTTTCACATGGTTTTTTGTCTAACCTGAGCAGGAATTCATTGTTAGATGTTAAATTTAATTTTGAAAACCTTTGCTTAACATGAAAATATAGTTATGAATCAATTTTTCACATGGTCTTTTAACATGGTTATAACTTACACAGCATGATGATAATTTCTTTTTGGGTGCATTTATTGCAGGGAGTCCACAAGAATCTGCCGCACCTTTGTACTAATCACCGTGATCCCACTTCGGTAATCATTGATATCTCTTATTCTGAAAATATTAAAATATCAGACAATTTCAGTTGAATGAACATGCGAAAAATTGATCCATATCTTTTCATATCTTTCAGTGCTTCTTCCCTCAGAACTTGATTGCCAGCATTAGAACCCCACTGTTCATTCTCAATACTGCCTATGATTCATGGCAGGCAAGTGTCTGCTTTCATCTCTTTGTCGCTTTTACTATTTATATATCATATCATATTATTTCTGGTTGTAGTGATGCACTGAATCAATTGTTGAAGTAATAGACTAAACAAATATGTTGCACTGTCTGTTTTGTCATCAGATCCAGTCAAGCTTAGCTCCCACATCGGCAGATCCCGGTGGCAATTGGCATGATTGTAGATTAAACCATTTTAAGTGCACTAGTCCGCAGATCCAATTTCTGCAAGGTGGTTTATGAATGAGAAAGCTGTGTTTGGTATGAGGGCAAAAATGAGCAAGAATGAAAAATTCTCCCCCATTTTTAACTCCATACCAAGCTTAAGTGAGTTATCCAATTAATTAGCCAGTGTGTTAAGTCATTTCATTGTCCTTTTAATACAGGATTCAGGAATCAAATGCTGAATGCTATTAAAGGCTTCTCGAGATTCGACCATAATGGATTGTTCATAAATTCATGTTTTGCTCATTGCCAATCTGAGAGGCAAGATACATGGTTTGCTGACAATTCTCCTGTCATTCGGGGCAAAGTGAGTCTCTAACGCAGTTTTAGTTTAAAGTATTACATGTTGGTATGCAGTTGTAGTCATAGACACACTAGAAATAAGTAAGAGGAGGCTGAATATTAGATACACATTTGAGAGTTTAAAAACTTGGTGGGAAGAAAAGAAACTTATAGAGCACTATTCTCCCTCTCTTCCCCTCAAATAGAGAAATTTGGGACGTAATGTCAGAAATTAAGTTTTTATTAGTTACAAATGAATATTTTATACCCAATAATAATGAAGTCACGTTCTCTTATCAATCTTCCCAGTAAGAGAAAATGTAACGCAGCTCCATTTTTTCCTCTTTCCTTTCTAAGTCATGTCCACTTGTTCCAGTCTTGTTTTCTTGATAAAAATTTGTCGAAACACAACTTATCTTTGAATTGGAAATCTTTTGTAGGGTTTTAATTAGATATATAAAACATTGGTTGTCTTGCCGTTTTCATTTTTCTATTCATATTCCTCTACCATGGATCCAACATCTATTGCCTTTATCTCTTTAATTTCCTTATACCTCAAGATTTAGCTCCCCTGATGTTGGTACTAATTGTGATTAATTCCCTTATACCTAACAACCTTTTGTTTTCCGTGAATAATATACATGAAGAGGATTGATACTGCCATGGCATCGCCTTATTACTCAGATGATTCTTATTTTCCATCTCTTCCTACCAATCCGTGTTTTAAGTCTAACTTGCATATATGATTCAACAATATGCAGGCAATTGCTCTGGCAGTTGGAGACTGGTATTTCGACCGAGCAGTTGTTAAGGACATCGATTGTGCTTACCCTTGTGATAATTCATGCCACAATCTGATTTTCAGATGAGCCGAAGTTCATCAATCGTTTCATTTTTCACTCGTCATCACATTCATTTGGGCATTTGCTCATCTGCAATTAGGAAATTCGCTGTTCAGTTTAAATTATACAAGACAATAAATAAAAGGACAAAAAAAAAGGTTGCTGAAATGTTCAAAGCTAGCCTTTTCCATGATTTGGTAGTTGGTGAAAGGAATTGTTATGCATAGGTTAATTAGTTGGGAAAGCTAAGGCAGATAGATGCTTTTAGTTTCCGAAATTTTTCTTACAAGACATGGAAGAGAGTAGTAAACCATTAGTTAGAATTTATACAATGTAATAAGGGTAAGCCTTGGCAGTGATTTTATGAGATAATCTCAATCTCATTTGAATATTACCCTTCCGGTTGCAATAAAATGTAGTAATTTATTTGTTTCGTTTTTAGTTGCTGTGCTGCACCTGCATTTCCTTGTATGTTACCAAAACTTGACTAGTCTGATGATACTTCTAATATTTATAGTTTGGTAGAGGGTTAGATGCATAAATTCTTTCAAGCCAACCTTTTTTTTCTTCTTCTCTTCTCAAATTTAATTGTCACCATTCACTAAAAAGAATTGTCACTGTTATTATTTGTAGATTGACAGACAATTTATCCAATGTAGCATCAATTGTCATGATTTAATATACACATTAAAAAATAATGCAATTATATAAGTGACCTAAATTTAAATAAGAAAATAAGCTACCACCACCGACACCACCACCCCCTATGTGTATGCATCTCTTCTCCACTTTCCTTATCTTCCGTAGCTGGGGGATCAACAACAACAACTTGAGGCTCAGCCCTTGCAGATGAAGAAGACCTAAAACGGTTTGTGCTAGGGCTCGAAGAAGAGCCACCACTAGAGGAATGCCTTTGTACCAAAATGCGTGTTGATTAAATTTGCAAAATAATAAATTGATGATGACAAACATTGCATGAACATTCTAATATGTGTGCTAGTGTTTCAGGCTAATTATTTTTGTTAGCAAAATCATTTTCTCTTGTCCCAAATTAGTTGTAATAATATCACAAGAAAAATAAGAAAGAAAAGGAAGATGCGCCCAGAAATTATATGCAACAAAAGCAAAGAAAGTATGGGATGTAGTCCATAACTTATGGCTAAATAGAAGTAGTCAGCAATTTGTCCTTTTAACAAGACAAGACCATGAGAAAAGGAAAGATACAAGATTGACAAACATGATTTTATGGCAACAAAGGAAAGAAATAAATATATATGATTCTGAAGATGGATTATATATATACTGTCCTCATAAGCAAGAAAGGAAAATATATACTTCCCATGTGGTGACTCGTTCAAGAAGGAAAGAAAGGAGGTGCCAAAATTGAAGGACAAGTAAAGGGAAAGATTTTTCAACAAAAGGAAAGAAAGGACAAGCAAAGAAGCAGCAAGAGAACAGATCGAAAATACATGTGCTTCAATCTGTAGGTCTCTTTTTTTTAGGAAAAGGGAAGGAAGAGAAACAAAATAAATGATTGACATTGACATAAGCAACAAAAGAGAAACTTTGGGAACTCAAAGATCTCAGTCAAAGCATGAAAAAAAGCTATCAAGTACAACCTTTTTCCAAGAAACTCTCCTAGACTAAAAAGGCTATGATACAGCTATAGGTGAAGAAAAAGAATAAAACAAAATGGAAAGCAAAATTCATGGAAAAAGAAACAAGAAGCATTACTCACAACGGTCAAGAGAGAAAGCACATGTGTTAAAAGCCTCCTTAAAGAGGCATCAACGAAAAATGAGCTGATTGAAGACAAATGAAGAAAGAACACGAATTATGGCAAGGAGGAATCATGGAAGAATGACAAAAATGAAGGAGATGATCTTGAAGTTTCAATATTCAAGGATCAAGTATAAATGAGTGATCCTTGAGCACTCTGAAAGTCAAGACACCAGAGCAAAGACCATCCGTGATATTCCTTTTCAAGAGCTTCACATACAAACTTCTCCCTTTCTGATTATTTTGGTTTTATACTCTGATTTGAAGTTTTGTGTGTCTTCAATGTTTTGGAAAATATTTGTCATTTGAGATTTTTCTTTGGCGTGTAACAGAGAGCTTGAGAGAAAGGTTTGTTTCAAGTTTCTGTTTTGATTTGAGAGTTCCTGAGTGAAAGGAACTATTGGTTCTTGTACTTGAAATTTGTGTGAAAGAAAATTGGTTTTGACGTTTGAAGAACTGGACGCAGATTCCTATTAAGGAATCGAACCAGTATAAATCCTTGTGTGAGTCTTTCTTTTTTCCTTCTATCTTTTACATTCTCTACTCTTCAAATAAATTCTGTTTTCATTTTAAAGAAATTGAGTTTTTTAGAAAATTTGTCTCCCAGAAAACAAGGAGATATCTTCTGAAATTTTAGGAGACAACTTTTAAAGAAAAGTAAATTTTTTGAAAATCTTTGCTTAGATTCAACCACCCCTTCTTTAAGCCACACAAAACCATCAATGTGAATCATCACAAAACAAAATTTGGTTCAAAATCTCTTTCAAACGAAACAAACTCTCAATTTTTGGTTATGGTTCCAATTTTAGATCCTGCAATATTTTTTTTTNTTCAGATCTGTTTGTAGTGATTTTGTTTTTTTTCCCCTAAGATTTGTTTCTACTTTTTTTTAGATATGGTTCTCTTGAGATTTTTGTTGCAAAGGTTGAGGGCGTGGACACTCTGCCATTGACACTTCGATCGTCTTCTTCGTCGATGCTTCGTTCATCGTCTCTGTCGAGCACCCAAGAAATTCAATTTTGTCATTTTTTTGGTAAAGTTTAGGGATTAAAAAGTTAAACTAAATCACACACATTTTTTATGTTTGTTAAACTCATTGAAATTACGGGCTCCTAAGGATTGTATCACGATGTGGGTTGTGTACAAAATTGGTGGGTATTTGGCCTAATGGGCCCTTTGTGTTTGGTCCAAAACCTCGCCCTTATCCCGATTCAGGAACTCGAAACTCGAGTCTTGGGCTGGGGCTTCTTTCCTCCAAGCGCCCCAAGATCGAGCTAGAGAAGGGGAAAAAGGAGGATAACAAAGTCATGGACTTGGGTAGCCCGTGACCTTAGGTCAATGTGTTTTTATAATAGAGTTAGGCCAACTTGTTTGAGATAGAATTATATGGAGTTTGAATAGTTGTTTCACATATCTCGGAGGCTAAATTCCATGCTTATTTTGGAGTTGGTTGTGCAACTGTTAGGTATGCTTGGGAGTGCATGATGCCACTGACTTGGCTAAGTTGGGCCAAGTCAAGGCTAGGGCCTCAAGTCTCAAACCTTGAGTTTGGGGGAGCTCATCTCCTTTGGTCTTGTTGCTTCTTAACCTCCTTTGGGCCTCTAGATTTTGGGCTAGTATATCTCAACCCAACTCATTGCTCCTTAAGGCGGGGGAACTCGGCACCTAACCCTAAGCTTGGCTCCTGTACCTCAGCTTCTAGTCCTCAGTTCCTCGTCCTCATCTCTTGGTCCCTACCTCTAGTCCCCCAACTCCTAGACTTTAGCTCCTAGACCTTAACTTTTGGGCCTCAGGTGCAGGTGGGGTAGTGAGGTCTAATTTTTACTTGTTGTGGACTTAGCTCTTTGAGCTTGTGACCTTATCCCATAACAATTTTTTTCTTCTCGACAAGAGAAATATTATTTTCTTTTCAAATTTTTTAACTGGCTTAAAGTTAGGGTTTAACTCATATGAACTTTTTTGTTGGTTTCAAATTTTGCTTGTTGGATGGGAATTTACCATCACTTAAAAACTCTCGCGCCATACTGACAATTTTTCTTTTTTGCTAGTAAGCATATAAGTGAAACATTGTATTTCATTCATAGCTTATTGACAGAAAAATTTGTCAATAAGTAGAGGGTTCAGGGCTTCATTGCAAAACCCTTAATTTCCCACGCTTCCTTCATTCTATCACTTGTCTCTTTCTCCAACACTCTTCCATTGCCTAGCGAATTGCTACCATATATAGCAATGTTGTCCCAGCCAATTATCGTTGCTGCGAATTGAGACTCTCCCTCTATATTTCTTTTCTCTCTTTCTCTATCTCTCTCTTTCTATCTCTCTCTCTCTCTCATCTATTCTTTTTTCTTCTTTTTCTTAGAATTTATTATGTTTTTATCATTATTTTTGCACTATGTATGTATTGATTTGTTGACGTTGTTGGTTGAATTGGTTGTGTGTCAATTGGAACCCAAAGAATATTCCCATAGAATGGATGGTGACCAACAGCGTTTTCATTACTTCACGAGTCTTCACAATTTGATTCTTTTTACCGTGCTTCTTGAGGTAGTTGTTACATGATGCATGAGATCACATCATGTGGAGAAGGCTTCAATTGTGTAGTCCTTGTTTACTTCTTCTCCTATAATTGTTCTACATGAATGGATGCATGCTTCACCAAATGATTTATCTGGAGATGAAATTTGTAAAAATTAATTTAATACCTAATAAAATAATTTAATTAACTTCAAATAAACAATTTTATAAATTGTTTCCTTCTCTACACATGCATGCATAGGTACCATGTATCTATCTAGTTGACGGTAAAAGAAAAGCTAAATAGCAAGTTTTAAACTTGAAGATTTGATTGAAAACTAACTTGGATTCATGAAAATAAAACACACCACTATACCAAAAAAATTGAAAAACAAAAAACATAGCAATAGATAATCCCATCGATCAATTCCTCACCACCAACATTAAATCATATCATATTTCCAAATTAAGGTGGACATTCATATTCCCTATTTTTTTTTTAGGTTGCCTGCCCAGTATCTAAGGCTCAGCCTTGCACCTGGCTATGGCGGGTGAGTCTCCCAGTAGGGATAATTGCGTACACAAGGTCTCGAACTCGGGACCTTACTTAAGCGATACCAAGCCGCTTACCACTTGGACCAACCCCCGTTAGTTTTCATATTACCTATTTAATAAAAGGGAATCATATCATACCAATAGGGAAATTAAATCATCATTAACATAATTCCTATTTTTGAACGTAAATGCATAAAAAAAATTAAATCATTATAAGTAATTTTTATTATAATTATTTCCATGAACTTAAAAATGTAAAAATAATCATTAAATCATTCCAAAAATAGGCTTGATTTTATACTAAAAATCATCAACATTTTTAATCATTACAAACTTATATATTTTATTTAATCATTAATGTATATATTCAAAATTAGACTTCATAAAGGATTTTTGGCTACCCGTTATTAATATATATTTTGCAATTTGGTCTAAAATATCTTCACTAAACATGGTAATTTATATTTTAAAATAAAACCATACTCGACAAAGAAAATTATAATAAAAAATAAATTAAT
>QANU01025539.1:20455-33240 GCA_003254905.1 Nissolia schottii | reverse complement strand
GAGCTTTCCTTCGAATGAATCCCACTGCAGTCGAATGTAGGCGAGTTTTAGGGATTTCAATCAAATGAATTCCCTCGTGTTCGAATGAAAGGATGTCGAGGGATTTCAGTCGAATGAAAGCCTATTCCAATCGAATGAAAGAACTCCGAGGGATTTCATTCGAATACCACAGCAAGCATTCGAATGAAACCTGGCAGAGTTGGGAGTTTAGTGTTTTCAAGGGATCCAATGACTATGGTTAAGCCATTCTTATATAATCGAGCATGCATCATGAGGATGGGATGTCGCTTAGGAGTTAGGGCAGCCCTAGAGCACTAGAGGTTAATGACGTAATGTTCAAGAAAGCATAACGGAAATTAGGGAAATATGTATATAGTTATATGCTCGGAAAGCCCTCTCTTGGCAATGTCTAACTGACATGCCCCTCACCAGTCCCAAAAGGGTGGATTGGTAAATGATGCTACCTCACCAAGTCCCAAAAGGGTGGACCGGTTAAAGAGGTTAATGGCATGATGAATGAGACCGAGGACCAGGAGTTCACGCCTAGCTCGGAAGAACAGAAGGAAAAGAAAGAAAGAAAAGATGAATGAGACTGAGGACCAGGAGTTCACGCCTGGCTCGGAAGGACTAGATGAAAAGACGCATTTCCCCGGCTATAACGGTTGGCCGCTCTGGTCGGGAGGACAAAACCTTGAGCTATAACGGTCGGCCGCTCTGGCTCAGGGACAACTCTGATGAGTGGTGGGTTGGTGAAGGAGGCGTAGCCAGAAGCCATCCCCACTCAGTAGACGCTAACCCGGGCAAGCCGGTATGCGTAAGACAAGAAAAGCAGGACGCTAACCCGGGTGAGCCGGTATGCGTAAGAGATCCCCAAGTTCCCCAAGCATGTAGTATAAAGGATATGTAGCGTGAAGCATAAAAAGTATGTATGTGTATGAATGTGATGATTGAACAACTATATGTATGTCAGTATGTATGTGACAAAGTATATATGCATAGTCATGGATGTTATGTATGATATAAGTCAAGGGAACGACCCGAGACTGATAGCTTAATTATAACTGCATTGTAGAATTCACAAGCACGCAGACTTAGTAAGAAAGACTAGTTCCCCTATCACCTAGATAATCTTAGATAAAGCCGTTCAGGACTTTAGGCCAGATAATAATCAGTAGGATGCTAGTATGCATGTTTTCACTTAGAAACACCTGAGCGGCCTGGAGGATATTCGAGTAAATGAATCATAGGTAGCCACAGGGACCCACTGAGGACTCAGAGTTCTCACCCCCACTCGATTATGGATCCAGGTGGACATAGCAAAGAGCTCGACCCAAGAGACACATGATGGGCGACAGAAAGCTGTAGATTGGAGCTGGAGCAAACTGACTATGATCGCCCTAAAGCGACACATGTTTTGTATTATGTTCTATGCCTTTTATATACCTTTGTGTACATATTTATTATTAAGGAAAATGTGTATCTGTATTTTGGGACCTTTGTTGTAAATATATATATACAATTGTTTTTCATATTCCACTCTGATCTCTACCTAACATGCGGTAGATACTAGCGATTGTTGTTATACGTTTCTTTATCACACATGGCTCCTAATTTCTAACTTGATAAGCACGCGAATGATTTTCAAATTGGTCCCTATTTCTGTGTAAGAATTATTTGCAAAGGTAAAAGTAAGGGCTATAAGTAACCCTACGCAACGAACAACAACCCTGTGAGCATTGCTTACTACCATGGACGTGGGCAGTTAGCAGGGGTGTTGCACTACAGGTATTGCCCTCTATCCCTACCTACGAACGGAGGCTGGAAGGGTCCTCTTTTCCTTGTATCCACTTGCGAGCCTCTTCCCTCTTCAAACTGCCTCTTGTTCTGCTCACTGCGTACCTCTGCTAGGTCCTTGTTGGCTTCTTTTTGGGCCAAGCATGTATTATTCATTGTGGCATAGTCACGCACATCCGATCTAGTCAAGAACACTCTCAATTCTGGCTTCAGTCCTCGGTGGTACTTCGCACACTTCCAATCCTCTTTTGGGTAGAACTTATACGTTTACGAGTACCGATAGAGCCTCTCAAAAGTCGCTGTATATTCTGCAACAATTATATCCCCTTGCTTAAGCTCCAAAAACTCCGCTTCTTTGCGGTTCTGCAGCTCTCTGGGAAAGTACTTGTCTATGAATATCACCTTCAATCGCTTTCACAAAATGAGTACCTCTTCCTGTCCAAAGGCAGGCTTTGTCATATCCTACAATTCTCCAGCTGGGCCTTCCAGCTTCCTAGTTGCAAACTTGACCTTTTGGGAATTAGTGCAGGAGAAGTCTTCGAAGATTTGTTCCATCTTCCGGATCCAGCCATGAACTAGGTCAGGGTCCATTATTCCTTCAAATACCAGTGGGTTTGCCCTAGTGAAATCCCGATACCTTAGGGTCTCAATCTCCTGGGCTGTTTGTGGAGCATTCTGTTGGGCAGTGGCAGCTGCCATCTGAGTAGTGGCCTGGGCTTGTGCCTGGGTGGCCTGGGCCTTGGCCTGATCCTGTGTAGCTTGTGCCATCTCTCGTAGTATCTCCGCAAGGTCTGCTGCAGTAGGTTCACGCGGCGTGATATCCCTTCTTGGGGGCATGTCTGAACATTCGCACCTACAAAATCCTGAGTTGATCAGTCTCATGAACAGCTAGTGCACACATGATCAGTACATACAACTTCATACGGTATACATTGTGCATCATGCTTGGAAGCATAGTGCAGCTCAGTCCTCAAGCTCACTCGGACCAAACTGCTCTAATACCAAATGAAACACCCCTAGCTAACTGCATACGCTCGAGCCGTACGCAATGCTCGCTAGGTTGTTTACTTTCTGGTGGTTCCCTTATACTCTTTGAAGATAATTGTTCTAGAACATAAGGACCCATTTTCTCTTTCATTTGCATGGAAGTTTCATAACATATGAGCTGTGAGTGCGAAGGAATATTATTGCAAACGATAAAGCTCTTAGGCTCGAGACTATGCATACATTATATTACAGGTTTAGCGTGTCCATCGGATATATACATAGAAAGTAGTATCAATATTACATTACATAGATATACAATTCATTTATTCACTATACTACGTGTTCTTCCCGAAATCCCATCACGGTTCCTCAATAGGCTCAGCAGCATCGGCATAGTAAGAGTCATCATAAGTTCCTAGAGCCATAAACGAGTGGGGGTGAGAACGGCAAGTTCTCAGTAGTTAACATTCTAGCGTGGCCTTGCATTTTCTCGGATATTCTCTAGGTCGCTCAGGGAACCTCTAAGTGTCATGCATACTAGCCCCCTACTGATTATTATTCTTAGACCTATGTCCTGAGCAGATTTATCTAATTTACTAGGTGATTGGGCATCTAATCTAAATATTGTCTAGGCTTCGTGCTATATTCTTTATCTCGCCTGAGTGTGGCAATACAAAATCGCCTGCTCGTGTTACTACTAACTGACATATTAGTCATCTTGGGGCGTTCCCTTGATGATACGTAATGCACAATATCATACCTAACTATACACTTAGCTACTTATATAAGTACAAACATACAATTATTCATTCATATGCATATCTATATCATGCATGTCAGGGATCTGGAATTCTCTTACCCGCCCTGTGGCGGCGTCCTTCTTAGTTCTTTCACCTTTGTAACCGTGGCCTCGGCTACAACCTATTTGCTTTCCCTATCGGGTCGACCCGGCGACGCTCTTGACCGGTGTGGTAGCTAGCCACGTAAAGCTTATAGGAGGAAGACATCGAGCACGATAGGTACAACCACTCTCCTAACAGGAATGGCGAAAGATCGGACCTTGGACTCGATCAGGTGTGGACACGTAGGTCAGCCCTTGGACGTAATCGTGCTTCTCTTTACTCTTTTCTTAACTGGGGCCCCCTTCTTTCCTTTCTTTCTTTTTTCAGGCCTTGGCCTGTTCTCATCATATTGGGCCTTGGCTGGTTGCTATCGCTATCAGGCCTCTGCCTGCGTTGGTCTTAACCAATCGAGCTTGCCGAAGTGGTGAGGGGCGTGTCTGTAAGAAGTGCCAAGAGAAATAGCGGAACATCCTTGTTATATAACTATACTCTTTAACTAAGGTCTTCCGCACCAACTGGGGTCAGAACCTCTCTAACTCGTCTTCGTTCCCTAGGGTTCAATTATGATCCTGTTGGACTTTAGGTGAGGACTCCTAGTAATCTACGGTCGTCTTAAACCATACGACGGCCGGTTCCTCATGATGCATGTTCTCATGGATAATGGTGCACATAGCTGAACCTGATGGATCCCATGGAATAGTTAAAACTCAAGTTTTTTAGTGAGCATTCGAATGATTAGGGTTTGTGCATTCGAATGATTCTTTCAATCGATTGATCAAGGATTTCAATCGATTGAAAATCCTTCTCAGGCTTTCATTCGACTGAAATCCTCATTTATTCGATTGAAATCCAAAATCTTTCATTCGATTCCCGTGAGAATTCAATCGAATGAAATAGTATAAAATTGGCTCCCGATAGCCTTTTCTCCCAGGGGCTTCTCACCGTAATTTTTCTCATTTTTCAGTGATCCAATCAGTACAAGTATGGTTCCTAAACTTCAAAATCATCAAAAACCATGTTTCACAACTTACTTCCTATAGTTTCTACAAAGTAGTTTGGCAGTCAAATACATACAGATACATATAAACAGTCATAAAATTAACCACATAGACAGTAGGCTTAGAGTTACCCACTTCGTATGTGGAATCGGAGTTGATAAGGTGGCTGTGGAGAAAATCCTCGTCACAAGGGCGTGCTTCAAGGAATTTTCGGGAGTCCGGCAGTGCTTCCGCTATGTGCACGAACAGTACTGGAAATAGAGAAACTGAGTGAAAAGTGAAATGTAAAATTTTTAACTCAGGGGGCCCTTTTTATAGCCGTGGCCCCCTGCTTACTTACGTATTCATTTACTATTTAATTTTATCATTATATTCTTATTTTATTATAATTGTCCAAAATATCTTGGCCCTCTGTTTAGTTTCGGTCAAGTTTGATCGCGTTTGGTAATTATTCACCCGTGTACGGATGTCAAAAAAATATTTCGAACGCGTATCCGCGATCCACAAATTTTTTCGATTAGGATGGCGTACCGAAAAAAGGTATCCAGGAACTTGTTTCCGCTAGCCTATATTTCATAGATCCCTTTGTCCCTCAACCGAATTTCCGTTTTGACCGAAAACAGGCATGGATCTAAAGTTCAAGGGAGATCGTAACTCCCTGACCTTCTCCAAAGTTCAAGGGAAATAGATCTTGTAAATAATTTTCCCCATCCTATAATCGCTTTCCTTTATGCTCTTAATTAGGCAAAAATCCATAAATTTTACAAAATCTTTCTAAGGGAAAACCCGGGATGTTACACAAGGCCTGAGAACTAAGAATGCCAAGGGCTTATTAGAATGAGAACAAGCCAAGAGATTATTAGAATGAGAGGAAGAAGGGGCCCCAGTTAAGAAAGAAAGAAAGAAAGCGTGGTCAAGTCAAGGGCTGATCAGGTCAAGTCCAAGGTCTGACCTACGTGTCCACACCTGATCGAGTCCAAGGTCTGATCCCTCGCCATTCATATCAGGGGAGTAATTGTACCTATCGTGTTCGATGGCTGCTGTAACATCCCGAACTTTCCCTTATCAGAATTTCGCCTAAAACCTAATTTTCTTGCTTAATTTAAAGCCTGTTACCGGTTATTATTCTGCCTGAAAAATTAAGGGAGCGTGGATATGTGCTCGGAACATTTTTTGAATGTCTGTGTGCACGCAGTATCCCCCTGTGAGGAACATGTGATATTCTGGAAATTAATTGATAAGAATTAATAAATATATATATATATATGAAAAAAAAGAGAAAGAAAGAGAACGGACAGGGGGGATGCCCTCCTATAAATACCCCCTTAACTTCTGAAGAAAGAAAAGAAACAGAATAGTTAGAAAAGTTACTCTGCCGGTACCGTTCCAGTACATCGCGGTTACGCTACCGGGCTTCGAAAAAATAGGAAGAGCGCACCAAAGTGACGAGGATAATTCCATCATCACCGACAACTGACCCGGAACGCACATAGGAAGTGGGTAACCCTAAGCCCACTGTCTATGTAGTTTAATTTTTAACTGTATATGTGTTGTTTTGTATTTCTGTCTATGGAAATGTTAAGTAGGGTTTTTGGAAGAATCAGGGTAAAAAGGGTTTTGAGAAATTTTGCTAAATGAAATGTATATAGGAACAGTGGAAAATTGAGAACTGAAGTCTCGGGGATGCGATTTTGAAGCTTTCATTCGAATCCCTGAGGATTTCAGTCGAATGAAAGCCAAAGGCCAGCTTTCATTCGATTGAATCCCCGCACAGTCGAATGAAAGGAACTTTCACGATTTCATTCGATTGAATCCCATAGTATTCGAATGAAAAAATGGTGAGGAATTCAGTCGAATGAAAACCCTTTTCAGTCGAATGAAAGAACTCCAAGGGATTTCATTCGAATGCCACTCTAAGTATTCGAATGAAACCTGTTAGACTTGAGATTTTAGTGGTTTCAAGGGATCCAATGGGGAAGATTAGGTCCAGTATTGGATGACCAAGCATGCATCATGAGGATAGATCACTAGAGGCTATGCTATGACCAAGGTTAATGAACGAAGATAATAATGAACGTAAGAACCAGAATAGTACAGAAAGATAAGAATGCATATGATGATGAGTATACATGCGGGCTCGATCACGTCACCAGGCTCGAAGGGAACGCATGGGACACGATCACCTTTCATACATGTTTATGTGGTTATGATGTGAGTATGTCTCGACCCTATCACCATGCTCGAAGGGAACGCATGGGGCAAGGTCACCGGACATACATATATGTGTTATAGCGTCAGAACGGTCAAGGATAGAAAGCGCGAGAACTTAGCTAAACAAGACTAGACCCCCAGTCACCTAGTTAATTTAGATAAAGCTGTTCAGGGTTTTAGGAAAGATAATAACTTGTCAGATGTTAGTATGTATGTTCACCTAGAGACCCCCTGAATGGCCTGGAAGATAACCGAGTAAATGAACGATTGATGATGCGAGGGACACCCCACTGAGGACTGAGAGTTCTCACCCCCACTCGCTTATGCTTCCAGGAGCAGACGAGGACTACGCTGCCTACGAGGAGCCCTATGGAGAACCTCCAGTGGAGCTGTGAGGAGCCAAGGGCAGACCGGACCCAGGACCCAGCTGGAAGACTAGATAGCTTAGTTTCATTTTGCGACCTGTATTTTGGGACATGTATATGTATGGTATTCGTATATAAGCTACTCTAGTACCTTCTTGTGTATGTAACTATGTATGACGGACCAAGTATGTATGTATAACTGCTTATTGTGTATGTTAACCTTATCAAGATTTGTCTGACGAAAGCTAGAACCCTGTCGTTTGCCTTATATGCTTGATTCACGCATGGCTCATACTTTGTGGATACGTAATAAGTAGAAAAGTTTTGAACTAGTCCATATTTTCCCTAGCCTCATATTTTCCAAAGTAACTACGGACTATAAGTATTCCCACCAAGTGATCGACAACCTAGTGAGCGTTGCTTATGGCTCGAGCATAAGCAGTTAGCTAGGGTGTTGCATCTTCCTCCTATGAGCTTTACGTGACTAGCTACCACACCGGTTAAGAGCGCTGCCGAGTTGACACGATAGGGAAAGCAAAGAGGTTGTAGCCGAGGCCACGGTTACAAAGGTGAAAGGACTAAGAAAGCCACCCAGCCACAGGGCACGTAAGAGAATTCCAGATCCCCGACATGCATGAGATAGATAGGCATATGAATGAATGATTGTATGTTTGTACTTATATATGTAGCCAAGTTTCTATATATGTATGATATTATGCATCAGCATTATGTATCGTCAAGGGAACACCCCAAGACGACTAGTATGTTAGTTAGCAGTAAAACGAGCAGGCGATTTCGTATTGCCATGCTCAGAAGAGATAAAGAAAACATCACGAAGCCTAGGTAATATCCAGATTAGATGCCCAATCACCTAGTAAATTAGATAAAACTGCTCAGGACATAGGTCCAAGAATAATAATCAGTAGGGGGCTAGTATGCATGACACTTAGAGGTTTCTTGAGTAGCCTAGACTATGCCCGAGAAATGAACAATAGAGACCGCGTAGGGTTTCCGCTACGAACGAATCCATTCTTACCCCCACTCGTGTATGACTCCAGATCAAATCGATGGCATCCCCAGCCTACGAAGGACGTTTGGCTATTTACATGCACCCGACAACGAAACTTCAGGACAGACACCCTCATCGAGACATGTACGTTCGCGCCTACCTACTTACCTGCAGAGCCTCAGCCACAGCCCGCATTGCCTCGACGGATACCCTGAGGACCAGGATCCTTGCCGATGCGTCCCATCTAGGTAGACAAGCGCCCCGGAGGGAGCCGTTACGACCCCATCCAGCTGAACGGCGATGAAGGGGCTGCTCAGTCAAAATCCGAGCCAGACCCAGGACCTGTACCTGAGACGGACGCCGCGTCGTCTACTCCGTAGTCCCGTCCCTGTGGCCGTCGTACTACAGTAAAGAAGAGAGTAACTCCGACCATGCCGTGCCAATACGCTCACCTTGACTTCATCGCATTCACTGCCTTATCCAGCGATGACGAGCCAGAGGAGAAGGAGGATCCTGTGGAGGAGGATACATATGTGTAGGCAGGAAACGGAGCAGGAAACGAGGTCGAGGACCCTAGGGATGTACCTTTAGTAGATATTGTACCGTGCACGAAATGAGTAGTACTCTTCTGTATGCTAGGAGTAGGTTCGGTTAAGCCACGCAACGGGTAGTTCCTGTCCGCGGGGATGTATGTATAGGCATGTACAATGATAACCTGTACTTGTGTATAATTAGCTACTACTGGCTGTATAATTGTGAATATTTAACTATTACCTATCGCTGATCAAGTAATGTACATTTTGAAAGCCTCCTTGTATATGTGTACTATGTTTTGGGGCCACCTATGTGCACTTCTTGGACTGTGTATTATTGAACAGTATGTACGCTACATTCCACTATCAATTGCTAGGATGATTAAACTATGTATTGTCCGCATGGCTCTAAGTTTTGTAACGTTACTACTTGTGAAAAGAGTTTGAAATGGCCTATTTGGTAAACCCTAATTCTGGAAAAATAACAAGGAACGGTAGATGTTCGCACCACCGGAAGATAACCACCTAGTCTGGATGGCGTGTGACTTAAGCATAGGCCAGCTAGCTAGGGTGTTTCAGCAAAGGCATAATAGCGATATCAATGGGCCAAGGCCCGAGATTGAGAAAAAGGCCAAGGCCTTATGATGATGAGAACAGGCCAAGGCCTGAAGAAAGAAAGAAAGGAAAGAAGGGGCCCCAGTTAAGAAAGAAGGAAAGAAAGCGCAGTCAAGTCCAAGGGCTAATCAGGTCGAGTCCAAGGTCCGCCTCGTGTCCACACCTGATCAAGTCTAGGGGAGTGGTTGTACTTATCACGTTCGATGTCTTCCTCCTATGAGATTTACGTGGCTAGCTATCACACCGGTTAAGAGCGCTGCTGGGTCGACTCGATACGGAAAGCAAAGAGGTTGTAGCTGAGGCCACGGTTACAAAGGTGAAATGACTAAGAAGGACGCAGTCACGGGGCGCGTAAGATAATTCTAGATCCCCGACATGCATGAGATAGATATGCATATGAATGAGTGATTGTATGTTTGTACTTATATATGTAACCAAGTTATTAGTATGTATGATGTTATGCATTATGTATCATCAAGGGAACGCCCCGAGACGACTAGTATGTCAGTTAGCAATAACACGAGCAGGCGGTTTCGTATTGCCACACTCAGACGAGATAAAAGAAATCAGCACGAAGCCTAGGTAACAGTAATATTAGATGCCAAATCACCTAGTAACTTAGATAAAGCTGCTCAGCAGATAGGCCACAGATAATAATTAATAGGGGCTAGTATGCATGACACGTAGAGGTTTCCTGAGTGGCCTGGACTCTGCCTGAGAAATGAACAACTGACACCACGTAGGGTTTCCACTAAGAACGAAACCGTTCTTATCCCCACTCGTGTATGACTCCAGATCGAATAGATGGCATCCCCGCCTGCGAAGGATGTTTGGCTATTTACACGCACCCGACAACGAAACTTCAGGACGGACACTTGCATCAAGACTTGCACGTTTGCCCTTGCCAACTTACCCACAGAGCCTTAGCCACAGCCTGCACCGCCTCGGCGGATACTCTGAGGACTAGGATCTTCGCCGAGACGTCTCATCTGGGTAGATGAGCACCCAGGAGCCAATGTCGACGACCCGATTAACCTCAATGTTGAGGATGAGACTCCTCCTTCTGAGCCAGAGTTAGAGTCAGAGCCCGCAACTGACCCGAGGACGGTTGCTCCGTCGTCCCGTGGCCGAGGCCGCCAGACCACCGAAAGGAAGAGTGTAACTCCGGGTGTACCACACCGCTATGCTCACCATGACTTCACAGCAGTGACCACTCTATCCAGGGAGGACGAGCCTAAGGAGGAGGATCCAGCAGAGGAAGAGGGGTCGGACGAGTAGCCCACGGGCGCAAGCGGGACAGTCGCGAGCTTGGAATGGATCAGCTAGGTAAGGACAGCAGTAGTGATAGTAGGCTTGTACAACCGTACAATGGGTAGTATCCATCCGGAGAGCCATGTTGTACCTTGATATAGTTACGCAATGGGTAGTTCCCGTCTGTACCTAGGTGTACTGTTTGTATATAGTATGTATTGTTTGATAATGTAAATATAATGAGAACTACTCTTTTGACTGTATGACTGTACATGTAACTGATGCTTTTGGCCGAATATGTATGTGCTTATATGTTAATGGATAACTATGTCGGCGAGACTTCGTCATCTAGTACTCTATCGATTATACGATTGCATCTCCGCATGGCTTTATGTAATAAGTATCAGTAATTGTGAAACGTTTTAAAACGGCCTCTAATTTGTGTAAAACCCAATATTGCAACGTATTAGGGAACGATAAGAGTTCACATCACCAAGGGAAAACCACCTTGTCTAGAGGGCTTATGACTTAAGCATAGGTCAACTAGCTAGGGTGTTTCATGCATGAAAGAATATAGGGTTCTTTTATACTCATCATCTTAAAATAATCATTTATCTCATAAGTCTCGACTTATAAGCATCATCTTAAAATCATCATTTTCTTATAAGCCTCAGCTTGCATCAGCTTATAATCATCTGTCCTCCTCCTTTGCAGCTATGGCCAAACAACTGCAACCTACTTTTAACCTCATATCGTGACAACCAGGTAGCGCTTAACGTGAGTAGTCTTGACCGCGAGATGCTCTTGAGCATAAGTCATCGTTCAACGACTGGGATTACCATTCTCATCAAATAATGGCGAGGGGTTGGACCTTGGACTCAACCAGGAGTTAGACCTTCACTCTCTAGCAGGCCCTTGGACTCTACAAGAAGTGGTCTCATTCTTTCTTAACGCCCTTGGACGCTCTCATCATTTAATATCTCATAAAGCATCAACACATATATGGTCATATATTATTCCTCAATATCTTAACGCCCTTGGACGCTACCATCGTTTAATATCTCATAAAGCATCAACACAGATCCATAAGTGAAACACCCTAGCTAGCTGACTTATGCTTAAGTCATAAGCCCTCCAGACTAGGTGGTTTTCTCTTGGTGATGCGAACTCTTATCGTTCCCTAATATTTTGCAACATAGGGTTTTACTCAAATTAGAGGCCATTTCAAAACTTTTCACAAGTACTGGTACTTAGAAGTAGAGCCATGCGGATATGCACCGTAGGATCGATAAAGAAATAGAGGACGAAGTCTCGCCTACGTAGTTACCTATTAACATATAAGCACACACATATTTGGCCAAAAGCATCAGTTGCATATACATATTTGATAAGTGCCCAATTTACACAATTTTCAAATCCTAAAATGGCACTTATTTGCTTAGGTTTTAAAGAATTATCTAATCAATTTCCCATATTTTGTAGGATTTCTAATATATTTTGAAGATGGATGCAAGTAGCCTAATTAAAGGATAATCCCATGAAGAAAGGAAGAAAAGAGCAGAATTGGAAAAGAGCTTAAAAGAGAAGATTCTGGACGAGGCACCACTCAGCGAGGAACTACACATCGCTCAGCGCTCAAGAGCAAATCGCTCAGTGGTATAACACTTATCGCTCAGCGAACTTAGGTCGGCAAGCAACTTACACCGGCGCAATAAATGCGCCAGCTGGAGCCAGCCTGGCGCCGCCATCCACGTCAGCGCCGCCCTGAAAAAGCTGTCGAGCATTTAATGAAGACGCGTAAAAGTACAATCGCTCAGCGATAGTGTGCCGCCGCCCATCGATTCAGAGCTTATTGCTCAACGATGGTACCAAAACCGCTGAGCGATGGACCCTAAATTTTGCCTATAAATAGGGAGGCCGAGACCACTTCGAAACCATCCTCTTCCCCTCCCCCAAAACACCATTCTTCCATAGTTTCTTGTAATTTTAAAGCCTAGTTTAGTTTAGATTAGGTTAGGAAAAAAGACAAGGCTTGTGAAGGAGCCGGAGATCGAGGAAGCTTGGCGAAGCCATGGCCATGATAGCGTGAGCACGTGTCATGGTAAGTGCCCAAACCTTGCCTCTGAGATACTCTTGTAAGATGGATTCCTAATCCTCTTTTTGTTGGGATTTTGGTCATT
>QANU01025539.1:0-19857 GCA_003254905.1 Nissolia schottii | reverse complement strand
TACATAGCTTGAGTTTTGTTTGATTAAACAATTGTGAATATTTGTAAAATATTGTATAGTCTTTATTTTCGTTATTTTATGAACTATTTTGTGATTTTGTGAACTCTTGTTTTGATCTTATTTGGCTAGTGTGAATTTTCTTAGCAATTACGAGGTAAGACTTCAAAAGAACAATTGTTGTTTGACCCTGAGATTGAAGCTACTTCGAGGAGAAATAGTAAAAAGAAGAAAAGGGAATTAGCCAAACAAAGAAAGGTGCAAGAGACAACTTCATCATCAACTTCTTCAACAAATCAAGAAGAAACCATGGCTGAAACCACTGGAGCTGGTGGAGCTGGAACTGGCAACGCAACAGGAGCCAGTGACAATAGGGATTTTGTTAACTTTACCCCTGGACACATCATAAGAATGAGCAGAACTACTAGAGCTCAAAGATAACCTCAGATGCAACCTGGTTTGGTTCAATTATTATATGCTAACCCTTTTGCAAGTTTGGATCATGAGGATCCATATGCTCATTTGACTAAGTTCTATGAACTCTGTGGGACCGCGGGAATGTTCGAGGCCGATGAAGAATCAATCTTTTTGAGGATGTTTCCCCTGACTTTGATTGGAAAAGCTAAAGAGTGGTTGCTAGATCAACCACAAAATATTCTGTCATATTGGGATCAATTAGAGGAAAAGTTTTGTGCCAGGTACTTTTCTCAGTCTAAATTTATGGATTTAAAAACTGCAATTGCTACATTTGTGCAGGCACCCGGAGAAAGTCTCTGTGAAGCCTGGGAACGATATAAATCCATGTTGAGAAAGTGTCCGAATCATGGGTTCGATGCGCGCACACAAATCCATATCTTCCGCAACGGACTCTAACAACAGCACAAACTAATGCTTGATTCTGCCGCCGGTGGACAGATAATGTCCAAAACTCCGGAGGAAGCTATTTCCATTATTGATTCCATGGCCTTGACAGACCAACAAGGCCAGTACAACAGAGGTCCTAGAAGAGGAGGAGTGCTTGAGTTGGGAACCAACGATGCCATACTTGCCCAACACAAGCAACTCTAACAACAGATAGATGGGGTGAAAAAGGCCCTAAGCGAATTGCCAAAGCAAATTAGAGAGGCCCGTGATGCAAAAAGGCAACAGGTATTTTTATGTGAAATTTGTAATGGCGATCACCCGTCTAGTGTTTGTCATTTCAGGGAAGAAGAATTCACTTCCTTGAAAACCAGCCAAGGCCACCCTATCAAAACAATTTCCAAAGGGGGCCGAATCAAAATTTCAATCAGCCATGGAGGCAAGAAGCCGGACCATCATTCAGAGCTCCACAACTGCCGTACCAACCACCCCGCCCGTATCAAAATCAGCATCCCATGTATTCAAGTTCCAAAATAGAGGAAACGTTTAATCAATTCATGCAACAATCAATGATAAATCAAAAGAACAACGAAGCCTCTATTAGGAACTTGGAAACACAATTGGGACAATTGGCTAATGATATGGCGGAGTTGAAGAAAAGAAGATTCACGGCTAATCTGGAGCTAAACCCCAAGGACTCTTGCCATGAGGGGAGGGTTGATGATGAAGCAAGGAGCTAGAAGGAAAAATGCGTCGGGCTAACGACGTTAAACAAAGCGCTGTCTGGGAGGCAACCCAGAGTTCTATAAGTTTTTATTAATTAGTAGTTTATTAATTTTGAAGGATAATTAATTTAAGGTGTTAAGAACATATTTTTTATAATATGGTGAAAAGGAAATAAAAGGGTTTTCTAAATCTTGTAATTAGGTTTGAAATTTAAAAAATGCTAATCTTTTTCAATTAAGCTAAACTTGAAGCATTTTTTGATTTCTAAACCTAATAACAGATTTTAAACCTTTTAAGCAATTATTTGAGGAAGGTGCACAAGAGTTAATTGAAAAAGGATTCTTATTTGTTTAGGAATGAAAAGAAAATAAGAATCTATTCTAAAAGCACCTTAAGATATTTTAATTTGAATCCATAAATTATTGTGGGAAATTCTGTCCACAGCAAGTGGGAACTTCTATCCACTTAAGCGGGAAGTTCTGTCCGTAATTGTAGGGAATTCTGTCTACAAAAAGGATTCAAAATAAAGACATGATGTCTCTAATGCTACTTGGAAGAAAGGAAGTTTTCTTTGATTGTTTTTGCAGGCCGAAGAACAACCAATGAAGATTCCTAACAACAACAAAGAGAGACACACTTCTAGAGGACGAAGAGCATGATTCCTCGATAAGGATGAGCCTCTATCTCCTCAAAATGTTGAAGCAAGATGAAGTAGCTTAAACAACTGCAAAAAGGCTACATCATGAAGGCTACTTCAAGACATTCTCCATGAACAGGGAGCATTTTAATTTTTCTAGCACCTTAATTAATTACCTTAGTTAGTTAATATGCGCTTAAGACGTGTTTGTTTAAAAACAAAGTAGTAGTTTATTTTACTTGGTTTGATGCATGAACATAAATATATCATGAATTGAATTGTTTCGGTATCTATACTAGACTTGTGAATACATGCATAGTTACCATGAACATGTTCATATGCATTTATCTACCTGTTTGCATAAGCATAACCTTGAAGATGTTTTGAAATCAAGGAAATAAACCCTAGCCATGTGAGGGAGTGAGCCTAAACACTAAGTGAGATAGAGAGAATCACCATTGTTTTACGCAATTGAATTTGTTTGAGTCTCTAGTGTTGATGAATTGTATGGAAATAATAGGAGATGATCAAGGTATTTTGTTCTTTAGAACTTAAACCCACTTGTCCAAATAAAGCCAACCCTTAAGTAGGAACATCCTTTGCCACCCTGTTTGAGCCTAACATGAGAAAATTTTTGTTCATAATCCCCGAGCCATAAGTAGAAAAACAATGTTATCCCTTAATTCCTAAATTAAGAGAGCATTCAAAATTGGATATTGAGCAAAAATCCAAGTCAGGGGGAGGTAAGGGTAAGCCAAAGTGGAAAAAAACAAAAGATGAAAAGAACATAAGCAAGCAAAGGAAAAAGAAAACATTCTATCCCAAAACAAAAAGAAGAAAAAGAAAAAGGGATAGAAGAAAAAGAAAAACAAGGAGAAAAAGGGTTGACAAAGAAAAAGAAGAAAAATGTTTGGAAAGAAAACACGTGACAACAAGGAGATGGTTTTCACTGCTCTCTTAATTGGACATATTTGCATATCCAGAAAAACCAATTTTCCTTGTAGCCTGGCCTCATTACAACCCTTAAAAGTCCTTTGTGATCCTTGCATGACCATACTTTTGCATTGAATGATGAGACAGGTAACAAATTTAAATTGTTGTGATTCAATGGTGACATAGAGCGAAAACACTCACCCAAAATTGGTCCACTGACCATAGTGTCCATAAAGATAATTTCCTTGGTGGAAAAGACATTGGATAGAGTGATTTGCTTATGCTATTCAAGTAATTGTACATTTGACTTGTTCAGGTTCTTCTATGTCTCACAAAGTCTTAAGCTTAAACTATTTGAAACATTTCAATTCATTAACTGATTGTTCATAAGCATTAATCTCTTGTAAAATAATTCTACTACCTCTTGTTTGAGGACAAACAAGGTTTTAAGTCAGGGGGAGTGATAAGTGCCCAAATTACACAAATTTGCTTTATCAAAAAGGCACTTATCTGTTATGTTTTTAAATAATTATCTAATGAATTCCCCATATTTTGTAGGATATTTTGAAGATGGATGCAAGCATAATTTATGAGGAATAATCCCATGAAGAATGGAAGAAAAGGACAGAATTGGAAAAGAGCTTAAAAGAGAAGATTCTGGACGAGGCATCGCTCAGCGAGGAACCACACATCGCTCAGCGATGGCACTCAAACCGCTGAGCGGACGTGGTAAAAAGCATAGAGAAAAAGGGATAGGAATCCGCTGTGCGCAGTAGTTAGTAAAATCGCGATAAATTGAGCTACGGATATCGGATTAAGGTGGTTCAAATTGCTACTTAAAGCTAAGAGAAAGATCTACAACTTTGTAGTTGGGGTCATTTTAAGATTAAGGTCGCTGAGCGAATCTTACCCCATCGCTGAGCGATACCACCGAACCTTCCCGAAACCGACTTTGAAGTCGGCAGCCGCCATCACCTACCATCGCTGAGCGACCCCTCCAAATCGCTGAGCGAAAATGGACGATTTTGGCCTATAAATAGGGGGGCCGAGGCATTTTAAAGGCATCTCTCATCCAACCTTCCCCTTCACCAAAAACACCATTCTTCTTCATTTTTTTTGTACTTTTAAAGCTTAGTTTAGTTTAGGTTAGGTTAGGAACAAAGACGAGGCTTGTGAAGGAGCCGGAGATCGAGGAAGCTTGGCGAAGCCATGGCCATGACGGCGTGAGCACGTGTCATGGTAAGTGCCTAAACCTTGCCTCCGAGATTCTCTTGTAAGATGGGTTCCTAACCCTCTTTTTGTTGGGATTTTGATTACTATTGTAGTTTGCTTGTATCCATGTAACTATTACATATGAATCTATCTTTTTCTTATGATTTGCTTGAATGATTTCATGCCTAATGCTAGTTTTGTTTAGTGTTTTGATTCTTGATTTGGGACTTATTTACATGAACGAAAGTTATGCTAATTAGGTCATAACCAAATTTAAAATCAATAATGCTATGCTTAACTAGAATCTAGACTTGAACGTTGTGAACGGAAGTTACAATCATTAGAGTCTGACCTAAATCATTTCATCTAACCTTGTTGCCGTAACTGGAATAAAGGTTAGCCGTTTTAACATCTGGATTAATGCTGGCGTACCTTGTTAAGCTAGGGTGCGAAAGTGACAGTTTAACAAGGGAAACCTATGATCTTGTCATGCGCGAAAGTGATGACAAGTTAAGAACTGGTGGCGGGCAATCAAACGATAGTTCTATGTAATAAGTAACTGGATGCATGAAACTATGATGTGATTAAAATTCCCAACAAGCTCTGGAACTACCTCCGATTTGTTTCCTATTTACTTTTATGTTGTTTATTTACTTATTTTACTATTAAACAAACTATCAAATCTTTCACCTCATTGTTTAATTAAACGAACTCAAGAACGGTATTTTTGCAACTCTCTGTGGTTCGACTATACCCGACTATACTGCAATCGGATTCCTTTGGAATCTGAAAGCCGTAAAGTAGGATATATATATATATATATATATATATAAATTTAATTTGAACGACAAAAGCGCAGATAAGCTTTCTACTAGCTTGGCATAGTTATGACAAAACCTAAGCTGTGTCAAGATCTTAGAAGGTGGTTAAAAAGGCTTTCATCAATATTCATATAGTCAAAAGAGTAGTTTTCGTTATATTTACATTATCATACAATACACACTATATACAAACAGCACACCTAGTAACGGATGGGAACTACCAGCTACATAACTATATCTAGGTACAATATGGCTCCCCGGATGGGTACTACCCATTGCGCGGCTGTACAAGCCTACTATCGCTACTATTGTCCTGCCCTAGTTGCTCCATTCCCAAGTTCGCGATTGTCCCTGTGGCTACTCATCTGACCCCTCCTCCTCTGCTGGATCCTCATCCTCAAGCTCGTCCTTGCTAGACAAAGTGGTCATTGCCGTGAAGTCACGGTGGGCATAGCGACATGGTAATGCCGGGGTTACCCTCTTCCTCGCTATAGTCCGGGGTTACGTGGTCTGTAACATCCCACTCCTTTCTTAGTGAAAATTTCTCCAAATAACTGTTCGTAGAGAGCCCTTTGTATGAGCTAACATGCAGAAAACTGTAGAAATTATTCTGTTTGGTTTTGATAAATTCTGCTAACACTCAAATGATTCCTCTTGACCCCTAGAGATAGATGAAAAACCTAAAGTGTCGGTAAAACAGAAATCGGTTCAGTTTTGGACGATTCTGCGGACACTAGAATAACCCCGTTTAGCCTCGTTTAGCTAGTAGAACTGAGCAGAGAGTCTCAAGTCTCTGAAAACCCCACCTGTACTGGGAAAAAGTTTCAAATACTTTAGATTAGCCCCAAAACCTCATTAGGGAGAATAGGTGAGAATAGGCGATCGCAGAAATGCAAGCGGAACGGTTGTCTGCAGTCACGGGAGCTTAACGGTGTATTAAAGGTATCTGTGAAGAATACTCCTCCGGAGAAAAATTCAAAAATGCCTTTAGTTAACCTTAATTCCATGTTAAGGGAAATTAGAGGATGGCGGCAGTATGCTCGAAATATTGTTCGGACAATCGTGCGTGACGCACCGGGACTGCGAACGACCGAACACGAGCGGAACGAGACTGGGAGGGACCCAAATCTGAATTCACCATGTGATGCACCAGATTTTTTGAAGTAAAATAATAAAAGAAAGGTTACTATTCATTGATGTGACCTTTTATTTATCCAAACTAATTAAGTAATTAATTAATTAAAGTAATAATGGCAAAATGGTAATTTTGGCAAGGGTAAAATGGGAAAACTAAGTGCAAATTCGTGGCTATAAATAGCCATGCCATTCAGTCCATTTTTTTCACACTTAAGCTGTAACACCCTAGCTAACTGCCTATGCTCGAGTCATACACAATGCTCACTAGGTTGTTGATCACTTGGTGGGAATACTTATAGTTCTTCATTACTTTTCAAAAAAACGGGGTTAAAGAAAATATGGACCATTTTAAAACTTTTCTACTTGTTACTTATTCATAAAGTATGAGCCACGTGAGAATCAAAATATGTAATACAAACGATAGAGCCTGAGCTTACGAGTGTGAATCCCTGCTAGCATAACCATCTATAACATAAGCATAATCAAGTACATGGTCCTCTACAAATAATTTACAACACCTAGAGAGTATAATAATAATTTACATATACCAGTCAAATACATCAAAAATACATAACAAAATGTCTATGTGGCGCAAAACTAGACTAGCTAGTCCTCAGGTATGGCCTTCTGCTAGCCTGTACTGGGTCCTTCACTGCTCCGTGGGTGGCTCCTCATGTGGCTCCTCGTAGCCCTCGTCTGCTCCTGGAAGCATAAGCGAATGGGGGTGAGAAAGTTTGTCCTCAGTGGTTACCTTAGCGTTGGTGTACTCCTTTAACTCACTTATGAACCAGGCCGCTCAGTAGATCTCTATGTGTTCATGCATACTAGCATCCTACTGATTGTTATCTGGCCTAAAGTCCTGAACGGCTTTATCTAAGTTACTAGGTGACTCGGGATCTAGTCTTTCTTATCTAAGTTCTCGTGCTTGTTTACCTTTCTCGCGTACATACATAGCCGTCTCGAACGTTCTCTTGACGGTACTTACTTCATACATGCACTTACATACGTTATCATAGGCTTATACGTCACATATTCATTCATCATATCATTGCATATTCATTCATTTCATATTCTATGCATGGGGAAACTTGGGATCTCTTACGCATACTAGCTTACCCAGGTTAGCGTCCTTTTTGTCTAGTCATTCGCCCATGTAGCCGTGGCCATACGACTACAACCACTTCTGTTCCCAGCTTGACGACGACCAGGCTGCGCTCACACCTGAGTGGTTGCTAACCACCGATGGGGTCTAGTGTCCATCATCGCTTATCAAGTGGGCTAACCTCCACTAGGTAGGAGGCGGGGGCTGGTCCTTGCGACGCAACCAATAGTTAGACTCATACATCCTCATCATCATATCTTTAGGTGTGACGTCACCCTTTCTTATTCATAATTTCTTTGGTTTCTTTCTTTCTTTTCATGTCATTAACCTCATTGGTCAATCCACCCTTTTGGGACTGGTGAGGTAACTTCCCTGACCAATCCACCCTTTTGGGACTGGTGAGGTACATTAACCAATCCACCCTTTTGGGATTGGTGAGGGGCATGTCCGTAGACGTGCCAAGAGAGGGATTCATCCTATACATATAACTACGTGCATCGACTAAGGTCTTCCGGACCATCTAGGGGTCGGAACCTTCCCTAACTCGTCTTTATTCCCTAGGGTTCAGTTATGGTCTTCGTTAAACTTCTTGGTGACGACATCTAGTTAGCTACGGTCATCCTAACACGTAATGATGACCGAGTCCTCATGATGCATGCTAGCATAATATGCCACATAATCACATAGTCATTTATAGCATTGTATATATATACATATTCCAAAGGTTCAGTGCTTGGTCTGGCGTGAGCCTAGCCTGTGAGCCCTGCGGGTAAGCCTGGCGCGAGCCTGGCGTGGGCGCCTAGCGTGGTGATTTCCCAGCGTCAGTTTCGTGAACTTTCTCAGAATTTCCTTCCCACACAGTTCCAATCAGCACAGTTATATTTTTCTAACATTAAAACTACTCAAAATCATTTTGACAACTTTATCCCTATATTTTTCACATAAAATCTACTACGTTATATTTTTCACATAAACATACATAAAATATCACAATAAAACATACATAAAATATCACAATAAACCACATAGGCAATGGGTTTAGGATTACCCACTTCCTAAGCGTTATCTGAACTGGTAGGCGTGATGAGGGGAATCTCCTCTTCACGATGGTGTGCTCCTCCTATTTTTCCTAGGTCCAGTGGCGTAACCGCGATGTGCTGGAACGATACCGGCAGAGTAACTTTTCTTATTTTCTTTCTTTGCTTTCTGAAGCTTTGGGGGGCCTATTTATAGGCAGAGGTTCGACCCGCTGCTCCCTTTTTCATTTTATTTTTCTTTTATTTTTTGTAAAAATATAATATTATATTATTATTTTATGAAAATATCTCACTGATGGATAAGCTTCAGAGTTCCCGGGTCATTTCGATCACGTTTGATCGCGTTTGGTCATTTTTCGTGCGCACGCGGATATCCTAAAAATATTCTGAACATGTATCTGGGATCTACTCAATTTCTGGGTCATAGTTGTATGCCAGATTAAGATATTCATGAATAATTTACTCGGAGGGTAATTTTCACAAATACCTTATGTACTTACCGGAGTTCCGATTTCTGACGAAACTTTGCACAGACCTTGCAGCACTCCGCAAGATCAGAAAACAATTATTTGACTGGCATTTGGACACAATTAATATTCTAAATAATTTTTTCAGTCCAAATAATCGCCTCTAATATGCTTTTAATCAAGAAAAATTAGGGTTTAAGCGAAATTCTCATAAGGGAAAAATTTGGGATGTTACATTCCACCCCCTTTAGAAAAATTTCGCCCCCGAAATTCCGTACCTTCGAATAGCTCGAGATAGGCTGCCTTCGTGTCCTCTTCCAGTTCCCATGTTTTCTCTTTAACCATCCCGTTCTCCCAGATAACTCGTACCATTGGGATCTCTCTGTTCCGAGTCTTCCGGGTCTTGTGGTCGATGGTTCGTTGTGGCATCAACGGCAAGGCAAGATCTTCGCTAAGTATGATTTTCTCTGGCTTGAGCACATGATCGGGAGAAGCATAGTATTTCCTTAGTTGAGACAAATGAAAGACAGCATGAATGCTGGCTAGATTCGGTGGAAGAGCTATTCGATATGCCACGGGTCTGACGCGTTCCAAGATCTGGAAGGGTTCAATGAATCGGGGACTTAACTTCTTGACCTTCATGGCCCTCCCAATGCCTGTGGTAGGGGTAACCTTCAAGAAGACATGGTCTCTTTCTTGAAATTCCAATGGCCTTCTCCGTACATCGGCATAGCTCTTCTGACGACTCTGTGCTGTGAGGATTCGTTGCTTGATCCGTTGTATGCATTCTTCTGCCTCTTGCGTTTCTTCTAGGCCCAAGTATCTATATTCTCAGTTGTCATTCCAATATAAGGGCAACGGACACTTCTGACCGTAGAGTGCTTCAAAAGGGGTCATGCCGATACTGGCATGGTGATTGTTGTTGTAGGCGAACTCCACGAATGGTAGCAGCTCATCCCAATACCGGGGTGAATCGAGCGCGCAGGCCCTTAACATATCCTCTAGGGTCTGTATCGTCCTCTGAGTCTGTCCATCGATTTGGGGATGATAGGCCGTGGTCAACAGTAGTTGGGTCCCATACACCTTCTGAAAAGCCATCCAAAATCGGGACGTAAATCGTGGATCCCGATCCGATATGATGGACGAGGGTACGCCGTGTAATCTCACCACTTCCTTTATATAGAGTTGCACTAATTTTTCCAGTGAGTAGTTCATCCTCACGGGAAGAAAATGGGCAGACTTGGTGAGTCTGTCAACAATCACCCAAATAGCGTCCACACCTCTTGTTGTACACGGTAACCCCGACACGAAGTCCATGGAGATACCGTCCCACTTCCACTCTGGTACCTCCAGAGGATGTAGCAGTCCTGGTGGTTTTCGGTGTTCCACCTTTGCTTTCTGGCATACACTAGACACTTTTGCACCCAATCCTCCACGTCTCGCTTCAGGCCTGGCCACCAGAACATCTGCTTCAGATCATGGTACATTTTGGTGATGCCTGGGTGCATAGTGAACTTGCCCTTGTGACATTCATTCAAAATGTCTCTTCGTAGAGTATCTTCGTCGGGCACGCAAACTCGGTTGTTGAAGCATATGAGTCCATCACTTCCCGCCGTGGCCTCTTTGACTTTCCCCTCCTACACAGCCTTGACAAACTTCTGCCAGAGGTTCTCTTGACAATGCTCCTAGGCCTAGGTTATCCTCTGCCTGAAACTGCTAGTAATCTGCAGCGAGCCTAGCTTGATGTTGCCGTCCTGTAGAATGACTCCCAAGTTGAGGTCTCGGAACTCTTCTAACAACTTGGACTCCTCTACCATCAGCTGAGCCACGTGTAGGGCTTTTTTACTAAGTGCATCTGCCACTACATTAGCTTTTCTAGGGTGGTAGTGCAAATCGAAGTCATAATCTTTCAGGAAATCCATCCACCTTTGTTGTCTCATGTTCACCTCCTTCTGGTCGAAAAGGTACTTTAGGCTCTTGTGGTCTGAGAACACCTCAAACCAAACGCCATAGAGATAGTGCTTCCAAATCTTTAGTGCGAAGACCACAGCTGCTAATTCCAAGTCATGGGTCGGATAATTCGCCTCGTGGGGTCTCAACTGTCTGGAGGCGTAAGCCACTACTTGGCGGTTCTGCATAAGTACGCATCCTAGTCCCATCCTCGAAGCATCACAATATACCTCATAAGGCATGTGAGGGTCTTCCAGAATCAGTAGAAGAGTGGTGGTTGTAACACCCCTGCTAACTGCCCACGTGAGCAATGCTCACAGGGTTGTTATTCGTTGTGTAGGGTTACTTCTAGCCCTTACTTTTACCTTTGCAAATATTTCTTACGCAAAAATATGGACCAATTTGAAATTCGTTCGTGTGCTTATCAAGTTATAAATTAGGAGCCGTGCGTGATTAAGGGAACATATAACAATAATCGCTAGCGTCTACCACAAGTTGGATAGAGATCATAGTGGGACATGAAAAGCAAGTGTATATATATTTACAATCAAGGTCCCAAAACATAGTTACACATTTTCCTTAATAATAAATAGTTACATAGAAAGTATAAAAGTCATAAAACATAATACAAAACATTTATCGCCTTAGCGCAACCGTAGTCATTTTGCTTCAGCTCCGATCTCCAGCTCTCTATCGCCTACCACGCGTCCCTTGGGTCGATTTCCTCGTTGTGCCCACCTGGATCCATAACCGAGTGGGGTTGAGAACACTTAGTCCTCAGTGGGTTCCTTAGCTCTACCTATCACTTCATTTCTAAGCTATCCTCCAGGCCGTTCAGGAGAGCTCTAAGTGACCATGCATACTTACATCCTACCGATTATTATCTTTGCCTAGGATCCTGAACAACTTTATTTAAGTTACTAGGTGATGGGGAAACTAATCTTTCTTAACTAAGTTCTCGTGCTTATTAACATTACGCGTACATAGGCCGTCTCGAGCGTTCTGTGTATGGTACTTACTTCCTACATGTATTTACATACCTTTACTTCTCATATACTTATGCATCACATATTCATTCATCACATCATTGCGTATACATTTATTCCACACTTTATGCATGGGGAACTTGGGGATCTCTTACACATACTGGCTTACTCGGGTTAGCGTCCTTTTCATCTAGTCCTTCGCTCATGTAGCCGTGGCCATACGACTACAACCACTTCTTTCCCAACTTGACGACGACTGATAAGTGCCTAATTTACGCAAATTTGACCTATTAAAATGACACTTATTTTCTTAGGTTTTAATGAATTATCTAACTTAAATCCCCACATTTTGTAGGTTTGCAATATATTTTGAAGAATGGATACAAGCAGATTAATTAAGAATAATCCCATAAAGAATGGAGCAAAAGGGCAAAAATGGAAAAGAGCTTAAAAGATGAAATCAGCGAAGGACCGCTCAGCGGTATGGAAGGCTCGCTCAGCGCACTAAAGACAAGCACCGCTTAGCGATAGTGCCCTGGCCGCTCAGCGATTGTACCACCGGAGCCACTTGCAGCCACCGCATTAAATGCGCCAGCTGGAGCCAGCCTGGACAGCGGCGCCGCCCTGAAAAAGCTGTCGGCGCATTTATGAAGCTGTGTGTAATGATTATGCCACTGAACGATAAAGTACAAGCCGCTCGGCCTAACAGCTTAATCGCTCAGCAGAGGCACCCAAACCGCTGAGCAATGGACCCAGAATTTGCCTATAAATAGAGGAGGTCGTGCCACTTCGAAGAGGATCTTCCAACCATCCTTTCCCCCATCAAACACTTCATTCTTTTACATTTCCTTTGCACTTTAAAGCTTAGTTTAGGTTAGGAACAAAGAGGAGGCCTGTGAAGGAGCCGGGAGATCGAGGAAGCTCGGCGAACCGCTATCATGACGGCGGGATTACGTGTCATGGTAAGCGTCTAAACCTTGCCTCCGAGATACACTTGTAAGATGGATTCCTAATCGTCTTGTTGTTGGGATTTTGGTCATTATTGTAGTATGATTGTATCCATGTAACTTTTGCATATGAATTATTCTATTTCTATTGATTAGCTTGAACGATTTTACTCTTAATGCTAGCTTTTGTTTAGTGTTTTGATTCTTGATTTGAGACTTATGTGTATGAATGAAAGTTATACTAATTAAGTCATAACCAAGTTAAGATCAATTTCACTATGCTAAGTTAGATTCTAGACTCGAAAGTTGTGAGCGTCAGCTACAATCACTAGAGTCGGATCTAAATCCTTCAACTAACTCTGGTTGTTATAACTGGAAAAAGGTTAGCCGTTTTAACATCTGGAATAACTCTGGCGTACTTTGTTGAAGTTTGTGTAAGAAATTAACAAATCTAACAAAGGAAACCTGTGATCTTTTCATACGCGAAAGCGATGAAAAGTTAAGAACTGGTGGCGGGCAATCAATGAAATGAGCATTCTATGTAATAAGTAACTGGATGCAAGAGACTATAATATGATTCAATTCCCAACAAGCTCTGGAACTACCTCTGATTTGTTGCCTATTTACTTTTTATGTTGTTTATTTACTTATTTTAAATTATTAAAACAATCTACAAATCCTTCACTTCATTGTTTAATTAACTAAACTCAAGAACGGTATTTTTACAACTCTCTGTGGATTCGACTATACCCGACTATACTGCAATTGGATCCCTTGTGGATCTGAAAGCCGTAAAGTAGGATATATATTTAATTTGAACGACAAAAGCGCAGATAAGCTTTCTACGAAATTGGCACAGTTGTGACAAAACCTAAGCTGTGTCAAGATTGGAGAAAGTATAACAAAAGGCTTTCATCAAATTTGGTGCCGTTGCCGGGGAATTGCATCAAAAATACATTGCTTGAGTTTTGTTTGATTAAACAGTTGTGAATATCTGTAAAATATTGTATAGTTCTTACTTTTATTTTGTGAACTCTTTTGTTCTAATCTTATTTGGCTAGTGTGAATTTTTCTTAGCAATTGCGAGGTAAGACTTCAAAAGATCAATTGTTATTTGACCCTGAAATTGAAGCTACTTCGAGGAGAACCAGTAAAAAGAAGAAAAAGCAACTAGCTAAACAAAGAGCAGAACAAGAGACAACTTCATCATCAACTTCTTCAACCAACCAAGAAGAAACCATGACTGAAACCACTGGAGCTGGTGATAATACTGGAGCTGGCAATACTACAGGAGCCAGTGACAACAGGGGTTTTGTTAACTTTACCCCTAGAAACATTATTCGAATGAGCAGAACCTCTGGAACGCAAAGATCACCTCAGATGCAACCTGGTCTGGTTCAATTATTATATGCTAACCCATTTGCAGGTTTGGGTCATGAGGATCCGTATGCTCATTTAACGAAGTTCTACGAACTCTGTGGGACCGCGGGAATGTCCGAGGCGGATGAAGAATCAATATTTTTGAGAATGTTTCCCCTGACGCTGATCGGAAAAGCCAAAGAATGGTTGCTAGATCAACCACAACATATCTTGTCCAACTGGGATCAACTGGAGGAGAAGTTTTGTGCAAGGTACTTTTCTCAATCAAAGTTTATGGATTTAAAAACTGCAATTTCTACATTTGTGCAGGCACCCGGAGAAAGTCTCTGTGAAGCCTGGGAGAGATATAAATCCATGTTGAGAAAATGCCCTAACCATGGGTTCGATGCGCGAACACAAATTCATATCTTCCGCAACGGACTCCAACAACAGCACAAACTCATGCTTGATGCTGCAGCCAGTGGACAGATAATGTCCAAAACTCCTGAAGAAGCTATCTCCATTATTGATTCCGTGGCCTTGACGGATCAACAAGGCCAATACCACAGAGGACCTAGAAGAGGAGGCATGCTTGAACTAGGCACAAACGATGCAATCCTTGCTCAAAACAAGCAACTACAACAACAGATAGACGAGGTGAAGAAGGCCCTAAACGAGTTGCCAAAGCAGATCAAAGAGGCTCGAGATGCAAAAAGGCAATAGGTGTTTCAATGTGAAATTTGTAATGGTGATCACCCGTCTGTTAACTGTCATTTTAGGGAAGAAGATTCACTTCCTTGACAACCAGCAAAGGCCACTCTATCAAAACAATTTCCAAAGGGGGCCAAATCAAAACTATCAACAGTCATGGAGGCAAGATGCAGGACCCTCATTTAACAAAGCTCCGCAACAGCCATACCAACCACCCCGCCCATATCAGAATCAGCCACTAGTTTATCCAAGTTCCAAAATAGAGGAGACGTTTAATCAGTTTATGCAACAATCAATGATTAATCAAAAGAACAACGAAGCCTCTATTAGGAATTTAGAACTACAACTGGGACAATTGGCTACTGATATGGCGGAGTTGAAAAAGAAGAGATTCACGGCCAACCCGGAGCTAAACCCAAAAGACTCTTGCCATGAGAGGAGGGCTGATGATGAAGTAGGGAGCTAAGAAAGCAAAAGGCGTCGAGCTAACGACGTTAAACAAGCGCTGCCTGGGAGGCAACCCAGTGTTTTGTGATTTTTATTTTTTTAGTAGTTTATTGAAAGGTTAATTAAGTTCAAGGTGTTAGAATATATTTTTTATAAAATATGGTGAAAAAGAATTAAAGGTTAACTAAATCTTGTAATTAGGATTGAAATTCGCAAGTGCTAATACTTTTCAGTTAAGCTTACTTGAAGCACTTTGATTTTGAACCTAATAATGGATTTTTAACCTTTCAAAGGTGCACATGATTTAATTTGAAAATAAGATTCTTAACCGAGTTACATTTGAAAAATCACTACGAAAGGAAATATTTTTAAGCACCTTCAAGGAACATGTTTTATCTTGAATCTATAAATCATTATGGGAAATTCTGTCCACAATAAGCGGGAAATTCTGTTCGCAGTTGTAGGAAATTCTGTCTACAAAAGAATTCAAAATAAAACCATGATCTCTCTAATGCTACCTGGAAGAAAGGAAATTTTTTGGATTGTTTTTGCAGACCGGAGAACAACCAATGAAGTTTCCTAAACACAACAAAAGAGGGACACACTTCTAAAGGAAGAAGAGCATGATTCTTCAAGGAAGATAAGCCTCTATCTCCTCAACACATTGAAGTAAGATGAAGTAGCCTATACAGTTGAAAAAGAGGCTACATCAAGGACATCAAGAAATTCACCATAAACAGGGAGCATTTTTAATTTTCTGGCACCTTAAATTAATTTCCTTAGTTAGTTTATGTGCTTAAGACTTGTTTGTTTAAAAACAAAGTATTAGTTTATTTTACTTGGATTCGATGCATGAACAAAATACATTATGAATTGAACTGTTTCAGTATCCATAATAGACCTTGTGATTCATGCATAGATACCATGAACATGACAATATGCATTTTTACTTGTTTGCATAAGCATAACCTTGAAAATGTTATTAAATCAAGGAATTTAACCCTAAACCTTTGTGAGGGAGTGAGCCTATATACTTAGTGAGAAAGAGAGAATCACCATTGTTTTTACACAATTGAATTTTTTGGAGTCTCTAATTTTAATAATTGTATGGAAATAATAGGAAATGATCAAGGCATTCTGTTCTTTAGAATTTTAACCTACTTGGCCAAATAAAGCCTACCCTTAATTAGGAATACCCTTAGATACCCCATTTGAGCTTAACATGAGAAATTGCTTGATTGTTTCATAATCCCTAAGCCTAAAAAAGAAGAAAAACAATGACTTCCCTTAATTCCTACATTAAGAGAGCATTCAAATTGGATTATGTGCAAAGATCCAAGTCAAGGGGAGACAAGGATGAGTAAAAGTGGGAACGTACAAAAATAAAATCAAAATGAACAGAAGCAAGCAGGAAAAGAAAGAAAATCTTATTCCCAATCCAAAAAAAGGATTGAGGAAAAAGAACAAGGAGAATAAAGGGGCAAGAAACAAATTCGGAGAAAAGAAAACAGGTGATAACAAGGAGTTGGTTTTCAATGCTCTCTTAATTAGAAATATTTGCATATCCAGAAAAACCAATTTTCTTTGTAGCCTGGCCCTATTACAACCCTTAAAAGTCCTTCTGTGATCCTTGCATGACCATACTTTTGTCTTGAATTGTGAGACAGGTAACAAATTTAAATTGTTGTGATTCAATAGTGACAATGAGCGAAACACTCACCTGGAATTGGAATTGGTCCACTGACCATTGTGCGATAAATATCATTTCCTTGGTTGAAAAGACATTGGATAGTGTGATTTGTTTATGGCATTCAAGTAGTTGTGCATTTGACTTGTTCAGGTTCTTCTGTGATATCTCATAGGTCTCAAGCTTAAACTGTCTGAAATATTTCAATTCATTGCATTGAATGATTGTTCATAAGCATTGATCTCTTGTAAAATAATTTTGTTACCTCTTGTTTGAGGACAAACATGGTCTTAAGTCAAGGGGAGTGATAAGTGCCTAATTTACGCAAATTTGACCTATTAAAATGGCACTTATTTGCTTAGGTTTTACTGAATTATCTAACTTAAATCCCCATATTTTGTAGGTTTGCAATATATTTTGAAGAATGGATACAAGCAGATTAATTAAGAATAATCCCATAAAGAATGGAGCAAAAGGGCAAAAATGGAAAAGAGCTTAAAAGATGAAATCAGCGAAGGACCGCTCAGCAGTATGGAAAGCTTTCATCAAATTTGGAAGGACTGCTCAGCGGTATGGAAGGCTCGCTCAGCGCACTAAAGACAAGCACCGCTCAGCAATAGTGCCCTAGCCGCTCAGCGATTGTACCACCGGAGCATGCGCCAGCTGGAGCCAGCCTGGACAGTGGTGCCGCCCTGAAAAAGCTGTCGGCGCATTTATGAAGCCGCGTATAATGATTACGCCACTGAACGATAAAGTACAAGCCGTTCAGCCTAACAGCTTAATCGCTCAGTGGAGGCACCCAAACCGCTGAGCAATGGACCCAGAATTTGCCTATAAATAGAGGAGGTCGTGCCACTTCGAAAAGGATCTTCCAACCATCCTTTCCCCCATCAAACACTTCATTCTTTTACATTTCCTTTGCACTTTAAAGCTTAGTTTAGGTTAGGAACAAAGAGGAGGCCTGTGAAGGAGCCGGGAGGTCGAGGAAGCTCGGCGAACCGCTGTCATGACGGCGTGATTACGTGTCATGGTAAGCGTCTAAACCTTGCCTCCGAGATACACTTGTAAGATGGATTCCTAATCCTCTTGTTGTTGGGATTTTGGTCATTATTGTAGTATGATTGTATCCATGTAACTTTTGCATATGAATTATTCTATTTCTATTGATTAGCTTGAACGATTTTACTCTTAATGCTAGCTTTTGTTTAGTGTTTTGATTCTTGATTTGAGACTTATGTGTATGAATGAAAGTTATACTAATTAAGTCATAACCAAGTTAAGATCAATTTCACTATGCTAAGTTAGATTCTAGACTCGAAAGTTGTGAGCGTCAGCTACAATCACTAGAGTCGGATCTAAATCCTTCAACTAACTCTGGTTGTTATAACTGGAAAAAGGTTAGCCGTTTTAACATCTGGAATAACTCTGGCGTACTTTGTTGAAGTTTGTGTAAGAAATTAACAAATCTAACAAAGGAAACCTGTGATCTTTTCATACGCGAAAGCGATGAAAAGTTAAGAACTGGTGGCGGGCAATCAATGAAATGAGCATTCTATGTAATAAGTAACTGGATGCAAGAGACTATAATATGATTCAATTCCCAACAAGCTCTGGAACTACCTCTGATTTGTTGCCTATTTACTTTTTATGTTGTTTATTTACTTATTTTAAATTATTAAAACAATCTACCAAATCCTTCACTTCATTGTTTAATTAACTAAACTCAAGAACGGTATTTTTACAACTCTCTGTGGATTCGACTATACCCGACTATACTGCAATTGGATCCCTTGTGGATCTGAAAGTCGTAAAGTAGGATATATATTTAATTTGAACGACAAAAGCGCAGATAAGCTTTCTACGAAATTGGCACAGTTGTGACAAAACCTAAGCTGTGTCAAGATTGGAGAAAGTATAACAAAAGGCTTTCATCAAATTTGGTGCCGTTGCCGGGGAATTGCATCAAAAATACATTGCTTGAGTTTTGTTTGATTAAACAGTTGTGAATATCTGTAAAATATTGTATAGTTCTTACTTTTATTTTGTGAACTCTTTTGTTCTAATCTTATTTGGCTAGTGTGAATTTTTCTTAGCAATTGCGAGGTAAGACTTCAAAAGATCAATTGTTATTTGACCCTGAAATTGAAGCTACTTCGAGGAGAACCAGTAAAAAGAAGAAAAAGCAACTAGCTAAACAAAGAGCAGAACAAGAGACAACTTCATCATCAACTTCTTCAACCAACCAAGAAGAAACCATGACTGAAACCACTGGAGCTGGTGATAATACTGGAGCTGGCAATACTACAGGAGCCAGTGACAACAGGGGTTTTGTTAACTTTACCCCTAGAAACATTATTCGAATGAGCAGAACCTCTGGAACGCAAAGATCACCTCAGATGCAACCTGGTCTGGTTCAATTATTATATGCTAACCCATTTGCAGGTTTGGGTCATGAGGATCCGTATGCTCATTTAACGAAGTTCTACGAACTCTGTGGGACCGCGGGAATGTCCGAGGCGGATGAAGAATCAATATTTTTGAGAATGTTTCCCCTGACGCTGATCGGAAAAGCCAAAGAATGGTTGCTAGATCAACCACAACATATCTTGTCCAACTGGGATCAACTGGAGGAGAAGTTTTGTGCAAGGTACTTTTCTCAATCAAAGTTTATGGATTTAAAAACTGCAATTTCTACATTTGTGCAGGCACCCGGAGAAAGTCTCTGTGAAGCCTGGGAGAGATATAAATCCATGTTGAGAAAATGCCCTAACCATGGGTTCGATGCGCGAACACAAATTCATATCTTCCGCAACGGACTCCAACAACAGCACAAACTCATG
>QANU01025522.1:34187-87141 GCA_003254905.1 Nissolia schottii | reverse complement strand
CATGTGCACTTTACAAAGGTGCAAATGGACCTCTACATTTCATGGCATTGCAAATTGCAAGTCAATCCTAATATGAAAATTACTCTCAGCTTGAAGAAGAGGAGACGGGGGAGAGAAAACAAAGGAAATGAAAGTATTTTGATCACATGAGTCGATTTTGACTAGTATAAAATGTCAAGATCAATTTGCACATTTTTTTAAGTTGAGTAAAGTACACATAATTTATAGTTTGTGATAAAAATACATTTATATGACTGACTTGGTGAGGTGGTCGGTGATCTGCTAACTAACAAGCATGAGATAAGTAAATTAATCTCCTATAAGAATGACGGCACAAATTAATCTCCTCAGAAGAGCACTTGTTAGAAGGAAGTGTATATGTAATGTGAGTCACTACGGCACAATGTACATCATAGCATACTTGAGTGGCATTAATTTGTCAACGTACTTATAACTTATCACATAATTCTTATATGCTCAAGCAAAGCCAGTAAAGTATAGGCACCTTCTAATGAAATTTTAAGTACTACCAAGGCTCCCAGTTCATTCAGTATAGCATATTAAATAATGTTGTTGTCCTCTCAAAACTTAGTCGATTCAAGTTATTCGATTTTTTCCCCATGGCTTCTAACATGGACCAACCACCTAGTTGGTCCAAATTGATCCTAGTATTAAAATTTTCTTAAAAATTACAAAATTATTATTAACCCCCTTTTCCCTTCCTCTCTCACTCCCTCAACTCCACCCTTTCTCCCCTCGCCCTCTCAAATTTGTTCTCTCTCTCCTTCTAGATCTCTCTCTCTCTCTCAACTCACTCTCAATTTATTTTGTCTCTCTCAAGCTCACTCTCCCCGACGCTTCAGGAGGCTGTCGCCGCCAGAGCAGGTAGCCGGCGGTGGCAAGTTGCCCCCTCTCTCTGATCTGTCCCTCTCAACTCAAATCCGCCTCTCTCTCAACTCACCCTCTCTCTGTTTCCCTTTTTTTTCTCTCAGTTTGATGTGTATGTGTGTGTGTTGTGTTGTTTTGGGTGGTGGTGGGTTTGTGCTATTTTGGATAGTGGTGGGTTCATGTTGTGGTGGCTGTGAGGTGGTTCGGTGATGGTTGAGGGTGGTGGTGAGGTTGTCTCTCTCCCATTCGCCGTATCTCTCTCTCTGGTTGTTTGCATGTGTATGTTTAGCTTGGATTTTTTGTTTTGTGTGAGTTTCTTTCTTTGCAAGTGGGTCAGGTTCGGTGGTGGAGGGTGATGATGGTTGATAAGTGCCAAATTTATACAATTTTGACCTAATGAAATGACACTTATTTGCTTATGTTTTAAAGAATTATCTAATTGAATTCCCCATTTTTGTAGGATTTATAATATATTTTGAAAGATGGATGCAAGCAAATTAATTAATTAAAGAATAACCCTAGAATAATGAAGCAAAAAGGCAAAAGAGGAAAAAGAAGCAAAAAGGGCGAAATCAGAAGCAGCCACTCAGCGGTGGACGAGTTTCGCTTAGTGCAGGTCACGACAAAGTGCCGCTGAGCGATGTACCATGTACCGCTCAGCGGCGAAGCCACTGGAGCCACTTGCACGCGGCGCATTTATTGCGCCAGCTGGCACCAACCTGGATTGCGGCGCCGCCCCTGCAAAAAGTTGCCAGCGCATTTATTAAGTCGCGTGAAATGATGACGCCGCTCAGTGATTAAGCCTTTTCGCTCAGCGATAACGCCTGTATCGCTCAGCGGTGGTACCGTAACCGCTGAGCGATGCCCTCGAACTTTGCCTATAAATAGAGGAGGCCGTGCCATTCATAAGAACATCTTCCAATATCCCATCTCTTCCTCCAAACTTCATTCTTTTACATTTTCCTTTGTATTTCATAGTTTAGTTTAGTTTAGCAACAAAGAGGAGGCCGGTGAAGGAGCCAGGAAATCGAGGAAGCACGGATGACGTTGTCATGACGGCGTGAGAACGTGTCATGGTAAGCGTCCACACCTTGCCTCTGAGATTCTCTTGTAAGATGGATTTCTAATCCTCTTGTTGTTGGGTTATTGATGATTATTGTAGTATGATTGTATCCATGTAACTTTTGCATATGAATTATTCAGCTTCTATTGATTAGCTTGAATGATTTTATACTCAATGCTATCTTTTGTTTAGTATTTTGATTCTTTATTTGGGACTTATTTGTATGAACAAAAGTTATATTAATTAAGTCGTAACCAAGTTAAGATCAATATTACTATGCTAAGCTAGATTCTAGGCTCGAAAGTTGTGAGCGAGAGCTAGAATCATTAGAGTCGGATCTAAATCATTTCATCTAATTCTTGTTGCCAAAACTGGAATGAGGATTAGCCGTTTTAACATCTGAAATAACGCTGGCGTACTTTGTTAAGTTCGTGTGCGACAGTGACAGTTTAACAAAGGAAGCCTGTGATCTTTTCATGCGTGAAAGCGATGACAAGTTAAGAACTGGTGGCGGGCAATCAATAAAATGATAATTCTGTGTAATAAGTTAATGGATGCATGAAACTATGATATGATTTAATTCCCAACAAGCTCTGGATCTACCTCTGATTTGTTGCCTATTTATTTCCATGTCATTTATTTCTTTAGTTTATTTATCTATCAAACCAATTTACCAAACCTTCACCTTTTTGTTTAATTAACAAACTCAAGAATGGTATTTTTGCAACTCTCTGTGGATACGACTATACCCGACTATACTGCAATTGGATTCCTCGTGAATCTGAAAGCCGTACAGAAGGATATATATTTATTTTGAACGACGAGAGTGTAAAACGCTTTCAACAAGTTTAGCAAAGTTATCGGGAAACTGGAACTGCGTCAACTTTGAAAAATGCTATTAGGCTTTCAACAATGGTGGGGGTTGTTGATGGAGGATGGTGATGGTGGTGGTGGTGGTTCTAGCCGTGTGGGGTGGTGATCATGGATCAAATCTGTGATTTGGTGTGAGGAAGGGGTCTTGGGTCTGTTAACGGTGGATTGGAAGGTGGAGGAGTCACCGGTGTTGCGGAAAAGCGGGGGGTCGTGGAAGGTGGAGTGAGAGAAAGGACAGAGACGATGACGATAGAGGGTGGTGATGGTGGGGTTGTTGATGGAGGATGGTGGTGGTGGTAGTGATAGGTAGTGCTGGCACTGCCAATGTAGGTGGAGGTGGAAGAGGTGCAAGGGTTAGGACAAGATTAAAAAATTAAAAGGATGGAGAGGGATAAAATTGGTAAATGAAATAAAATATTATTAAAATATAAATAAAAATTAGGCTTAATTAAGTTTTTAGCCCCTATAAAATTGTAAAGTTTGGTTTTAGTCCCTCAGTGAAATTTTTAGTCCCTGTAAAATTTTGAAGTTTGGTTTTGGTTCCTGTGGATGACTGGGGTTAATTGTGATGACGTGATCCTTAACGACGCTGACTTGACGTGCCGTGTGGCATGTCTTCATTTAGTATGAATGGAGATCAAAGAATCATTCAAGGATGCATAGATTCTAGAATTGCAAGAATATGAAAAAATATTAGTACCAAATATCAATCATACGTTTCTTCTGCGAAAATCATATAAAAGGGTAATTGTGAACAATTCACAAGAAATATCAAGATTCAAACTGTACTCAAAAAGCAAGATTCAAGTACAGTGTTAATTATGCTCTTTATAATTCAACAAGGCAGTAATCTAAATTTACTTTTGCTTAGCTTGTATGACAGAACAAACTGTCTGAACCAAGGAGAAAACAAGCAGTACGATTCCAGCAATGGACGCAGCAGCCTGCCAAGGAGTGTTGCCATAATCGCGGCTCAAAGTCGCCTTCAAGTTATGATAAGGATCTCTACAATAATCATCCAATTCCTTGCAAAGACTAAAGTAATGGTTACTAAAATTCACTTGGGTAATATTTTTCCCAAGACCATTGAACAGTTTTGCAACCGAATCGCCATCCCCCAGCCAATTCACCAGAATTCCCTTCCGAACAAGCAGATTCACATCCCCGTCGGTGTTTATGAGGAAATCAAAGACACTAACATAGTCAGTGAAGTAGGACTCGTGTGGGTAGTGACATTGCTCCAACGCCACCAAGTTGCGAAACAGCGCCTCGGTCCAATCATCCACCATGATCTGAGGGATCTCGAGAACCTTCCCAGAGAATCTCAGGTCCAGCAAGCACTTGCTCTTCTTGTTCGCTTGAAACGTCACTCCCGCTTCCACCAACTCGGTGGCGCTCTGAAGATGCGTCATCGATTCGTTCGCCCTACCCATCCTAAACGGCAATGTCTCCAAAGGTTTCAAGTGAAAAGTTCTAAGCAGATCAGTAAAGTGCCTTATGTGAACACCACTATTATATTCCAGTTTGGAACTATTGTAATGCCCAAAATAGTCAAAGGTAATTTCAAGAAAAGAGGGGACTCTGCCAGCACCAGAGCTAATGGCTTGACCGAAAAGTTGGTCGAGAACAAAGAATGGAAGTTGATTCTCGAGCAACAACAAATCCAGTATTATTTGGGTGATCAACCAAGGTTTCGAGAAGAGGGCATCATCCTCTGCCCAATCTCCATAGAACTTCCTCAAAAACAGCTCAAATATGAAACAAGAATCCAGCAGGACCAACTTGACAAGCTCCTCCGGAGTGAGGTCAATTGTGTCCGAGTAACAACGCCGGACGCGGGGTTCCAACTGTTCTATGTGTCTTACCAGTGTGTCTAAATCCAAGGTAGAATTTATTCGTTCGAGGAACTTGTTGCAGTATATGAGCTTGTACCTGTGCATGTTTTGGAGCCTGGGGTTGTTGTTGCCGTGGTGGAAGGGACCAATGGACACAACTTTTGGCGTGCAGGCATCATGGTTGAGCCTGCGGAGGTTAAAGGGTACCTTATAGATGCAACATTCGCTGCTTACGGGTGGCTCTGCACTCTCCAGCATGCGCTGAATATCACTCATAAAATCCTCGTGATTCATGCTTGTTCTTCTAAAAGACAAAAATTGAATAAATAATAATAAACCGAAAGGTTGAAAGTGGGAAAAGACCAAGAGATTGTACCTTACCGTGGATGTACAATGAAACTTCAAGTCCTAAATTTCAAGTCTTTTGTAGAGAAGCAAGGGGAACTGATGTGGTAAACCAGAAGCAAATCCGGTGCTCTTGACATTTCTAAATTCTTTTATTCTGATAGGATAGCCATGAATGAGAACAATGAGAGTGGCCTGAGAAACGATGTCGTTTTGATTTGAAGAGGGAATGAGAACGTTGGATTTTGTCGTTTTGTGTCGGTGGTTGTGGTTACTGGCTGGTATTTATGTGAGGGGTCTTTGCACCTACCTCACAAAATGTAATTATTATGTGACTAGTAGAAAAAATACCATTTTTTTTAATTGACCAGTAAAAAAATTATTGAACATTAATCAGTAATGGGTGAAATTGCTTTATTAGGACTCATTTTACTAAAGACAATGTGTTGACTTATGTCATATTTATCATTATATTAGATTTTAATGAAACTTTTATTCTATTAAAATTATTATTTAATATTAGATAAAATGTAAGTTGACACCATGTTTAATGTTAAATGAATATAAATAATATTTTTTTTATGATGAGCAAGAAATTCAAGAGCACCTGAGCAGAAGAATACTAGTGGCTGCAACGTAATTATGGTTTGTTTGGATTAAAAGATAAAATTGAGAGGAAAAAAAAGGAAGGAAAGAAAACGAAGTAAAAAATTGATGTTTTCTCTCACAAATGATCTATCCAGGTCAAGAAAAAGGTTACTAGCTTGTTTGAATTTCGATTTGAAACTTTGAAGTTATGGTTATTAGAGTTTGGAGCTTTCCAAACGAAAATTGCAAAAGAATTTTCTCTGAAAAGCATTTACGTCTCTCAGCAAGACACTTTCGAACGGATTGTGAGAAAGTTAAACATGATGATTCTCTGTTGTTATACTATTATTACTTGGCTTAGTAGACTATCCATGATTACAAAAGCAAGCTGAATTTCAATCAAAAGCATATTACACAATGCGAAGTAGGCACTACAGGTTTAACCAGTAATGCAGTAATTGCCAGCTCGTAATTCTGTGAAACTAGGTCTCAGTAGAACTTAAATGATGGTAAACCAGTAATGCAGTAATTGCCATCACCGTTAAGTTCAATGTTTTCTCCATGGCAATTTCTCCGCCAGGTTTCAGATTGTGAGTTTGATGCAGTCGTTTACATTAGTTCGTAGTAGAAATTCCAAAGATACCACAATTTGTGACCTTCTGTGTCTAGTAAAATTCTTAAGTATCTTTTTTTTAAGTCACTTCACCGGATCCATAATGTTTCCGCTGCTTGACGTAGTTGCTTGGGAGCCCTATATGCAACACTTAGCCAAAAGCCCCAACCTCTCTCACAGAATTTACCGACAGTCCAACACAGCGGGTTTTCAACATAGATTGAGACATGATTGCAATTGTTCCTTTGATCAGTAGCTGTTTCATTTCTCTCATTCCCATCCTTGTTAAGGATATACTGATGAATTTCTGGCAACAGAAATAAAATACTGTTTGCATTCACTTACACCAGGGAAGTGCTGCAAGTATAATATCCGGAATGTGGCAGAAGCTAAAATTCCTTTTCTATCTCTGTTTTAATTTGCAGTTGTCTGATGAAATACACAAGTAACTCGTCATAAGAAAGAGAAAGAAGGGCTTAGGGTGAATGGTGGAAAATCAAGTACATATAATCAGTGTAAGGTCCTCTCTCTCTCTCTCTCTCACTCTCACACACACATCAATCGCCGTATCTTCCTAACTTCCATCCTCGCTGAGACCACCAATGACTCACTGGAAACAAACTTGAAATAGGAAGTTTACTCTACCATAGTTTTTATTGTCAGGCTTGTTGAGTTCTGTTGACTATGTCTTACCAGAACACAACAAGGAACTGCATTTCAATCTGAACCACATCATTAACTTTCACATTTTCTCAAGTCAGGAAAGCATTCAACACATCGTAGCATATAAATCATAGGAGCACAATCTTGAATGGTGACAGCACATTATTTATAACATTGGCTTATAGCATCTCCTCAAAACCTAGCATCATGCCTAACAATTTAAAAGAGATGGAAACAGAACTTCATAAAGGCAAATATGTTGGTACTGGGAGCTTCACAAAGCCAATCATCAAACAATATACCCTAATAAAGTTGAGCAATCAATAAAGCATCGAACAGAGCACTTGCAAAATTGCAGTATTGTAATGTTTATACTTTATCATTAATTTATAATGCTACAATAGCAACAGCCTTTCCTCATAAGGTCAAATCAGCCATGTGGATCAAAGAAACAGTCAAAAACTAAATTTACATAAAGGTCATTTAAATCAAGGCCTTTAGTTAATAGTAACTTTCTCAAGGTTTTCGTCGGACTTTCACTGTTTTTGGTTAGCAAACTACACTCCATCTAATCTCTTTTTACCCGGGACCTCTACTTGTCTTTTTTCACACATAGCCAAACCATATAGCCAAAGCATTTTAAGCAAGATAGTCATCGTTTCCTTAATAGATTCTACTCCAACTTTCTCTTCAATACATCCATTTTTTATTTATCTTTTCTCATACTAACGCTTATCTGCTGCACCAAACTAATTTATGAGAGACTGAAAACGTCACTTGATTGGTCATTTAGTCCAAATAGATAATTAAAATGAGCTGAATAACCACTTTCTATCAATTACCTGGTATCTTTTAAAGAATAAGTTGCTACTTGCTAAACAATCTCTTTTACCCCCTTCAAAATATCAACAATCTCAAGAAATAGGAATACAGTAAAACAAAAAAGGCAAACCATTCTTGAAAAACTGGACTAATGTTCCAAAATTAGTTTGAGAGGAATGCGTACAATCTGTACTTGTCAACATGAGCATTACTTATTTCAGCTTAGACTTAGATGAACTCTGAAGGGGTCTAGCTGTGGACCGGACAGGGGCTGATCTAACAACCTTCTTCACATCATACTTCACAGATGCAAAGGCACAAATCAAGGCGAGAACCATTGTTGGGTAGACGTACACGGCTCTTGAAGGATCTGTAATTACTGGCTTCCCTAAAACCCCTTCCTTTACCAATCCCCAAGTTACTAGAAGCATCCCAAACATGCTCATCCTGCCGGGTTTTAGAATACCGACGAGTGCTCCTGCCACTGAGAAGTAGCTCCCAGCAAGAACCTGGTAAACAATCAATGTACATTAACAATAGAGCATGAATATAAACATAGAAACAGAAACCTAATGAACGATTGAAACGATGTGCTACAATGAAGTTAATTGAAAAATCCATATGCACTTGCAATAAGACATGTCACAGGAATATCAAATCACAAATATGCAAGAAGATGGTTAAAAGGAAACATAACATACTTCAATTATCAAAAGACAATAAGTAAACTGGGAACATCTTATTTCATACATAACCAGATTTTCTTTTACTTTTTTCAAAGCTGTCTCAGGAAGTTCATAATTGCTTTTGTTCAAACCACTATTTATTCAAAGTCTAATGGCCTCTAACACATCCCCCTCGAGTTGGGTGTTGTTCTCACTTCTCATTAAAGCTCTCCAGTCTCCAGCATTTATTTTTTCCTTTACAATCAGAACCTAGCTCTTACAGGGGAATCAATATCAAAATACTCGAATCAACCAAAGTTAATTCAAAGCTTCTTTGTTATAAGTCGGGCCGTTCTCGGCAAAGCTTTCCAGCACTAATTTTTCCTCCAAATCAAAAACTAACTCAAGATGAATCAGAGTCAAATCACTTAAGCCAACCAATGTTGGTGTGTAAGCTCTTAGTCATAAGCTGTTTTGAGCTAATCCAAGCACACGCAAATGTATAAAACGGATGAGTTGATTGAGCTAATTACCTCCAAGCGTTGAAGATCAGTAACTGCAGGAGCTTCCTTAACGTTGGTCAAGTTATACAAATCCAACAAATTATCCCAAGTGGGAACAGTCAAATTGTGGATGAGGCCATTCACAGCAGCACCTGGGTACAGAAGGCCCTTGACAACAGGAACAGGGAAGATCTCACTGGCAATTAACTGTGAGGACGTGACGTGCAAGGGAGTAGTACACATACCAGATCTGCAAGTCACCCTGTAAAAGCAACCGAAACAAAACGTATGAATCTCAAACACGTGCCCTGCGGGGTAATTGGGGGTATCCAAATGTTTGGATTCACGTTCCATCCCTCTAAAACCAATTCTCAAACCCTATACTCGATTATGGCCTTTTGTTAGTCCGTTCGGTTTACCATTCCCAAAATTGATTCGAGTACAAGTGATAAATGGTCACTTTTGTGTTGACTGTATTTTTACACAGACATAAATCACCTTACTTCAGAATCATCTCTAACTAAAATCAATTCAGATATATGTAATCAATTTAATCAAGAATCAATTTTATAAAAGCAAAAACCACCCACACACAACATCGTTGAAAGCCGCAGGGTTTGTATTTCATTGTAATGAGGGTATTGTGTTTTGTGGGGGGAGTGGCGTACCTGAAAAGAGGGATCTGGAAGATGATGAGGACGAAGAGGATGCGAGCTGCAATTGACGAAATGTTGTTGGTCCATCCCTTCGATGATGATGGTGGCGGTGATGACGACGAAGAAGAGGTTGTTGTTATTGATGATGATGATGATTTGGACTTTGCCGTGGAAGTTGGCATGGTGGAAGGGGGAGATGGATGGTCTGATCTGATCGGATGCTGCTTCTCCGGACGGTGGAACCAACCCACTCTTGCTTTGCTCTGATCTGCTCTGCTGTACCCACCTCCTCCCGTTACAGTAGTCGCTGTATTATCCCCACTTCTTTGTAGTTTCTCAATAGTTTAATATTTTTACTTCCTTTTTAAAAAATGATAAGTATTAGAAAATACTAATTATTGTTATGAAATATTTGTTGGATGTGTTTATATTTGATTAGAAAGAATTTCTTATCTTATCTCATCATTTTTTCTTGTATATTTGACAGCGTATCATTTGGCCTTTTATGTATGATACATTAAAACTCTCAATAATAAAATTCTCTATTTATTCTCTTCTTTCTATATTATTCTATTCTCCTTATTATTATTTACAACAAGTTATAAGCACGAGTTTACTCTTCAAGTGAGAAAAGAAGTTCAACGAATCAATCTTTCTTTTAATATTTCTTCAAGGTAATGTTTTCTTTGATGTGTCCATTATAAAAAAAATCATAAAGATATTTTAATCTTATATGTACACATTTTTTATGGTATTAGTTGATCTTCTTAATTATTGTTATTATATTTTTATTTATGTTTTTGTTAATAATTTGGTTTGACTTTGTCAACACATAATTACTCTATATATATTATTCTATTATTTTTTTATTTCAATATTATTCCCATAAGTGAATTATTGATAATGTTACGTATATGAAAAGAAAAAAAATTATTCCACGAAATGAATGGTAATGATACCAATAAAAAAAAAGAACTACAAGAAAACCATTTCCCTAAAGTGAATAATAACGATATTTACAAGAAAACAGAATTACTTTCTAAAGTGAATAGTAATTGAACATATAAGAAAACAAAATCATTTTCATAAGTGAATGGTAATTAATTATACACATTCCTATAAGAAAATGGTAATTGTACTTATTTCCAGTAGTGAATGATAATTATACTACAAAAAGGATAATCATTTCCAAAAACAAATGTATCCTTATTATTCAAAACTATATGCAACATATATTATTTTCTCGTTTAAGGATATTTACATATTCGCAGAAGTGAACATGTCAAAAGTTCATTACGTGAAGTGAATGAATATTATTATTCAACTATCTAAAATATGTTATTTTCATATTTTACATTCCATGAAGTGAGTGTACCTCTAAAAGAGATTTTAAATATTTTATTAATTTTGAATATTTATGATATGATACTCATATCCTCTTGAAGAGGACTATATTGTTACCAATTTTCATAAATAAATTAGTATATTCAATATTTAATTTTCATTTCCTTTATTTTCATTAATATTTATTGAATTTATTTTATTATTATTCAATATTTTCAATAAAATCAATAAATTATGGTATATCTCATAATTATTAATTGAGTTATTCTTTTATAATTTTTTTAGATCAAATTATTATTATTGATTTTTCCATTATCGTTAGAAAAATAAGTAAATAATATATTCGATTAATATATTACTTTATAGACTCATCTTAGATAAGATTTATCTTAAATTTGAATTTTTAATTCAAATGTTTTAGATAACAGTATTTTATGGCTATTAATTTGTATTCAAATTTGTAACCATCCTATGAGATATTATATACATTGGTAATTAAATGTGACAATTTTTTTTCATTTAATTATGTGATATGTTATTATAATTTTTATAATATGTATTTTTATTATCATCATCATTATTTATTTTGTATTGAAGAAAATGATCAAAATAATAGTACTTATATTTTGTGAGTAGTACGACAATGAATATTATTAAAAGCAAAATATATCTTACTCATATAGTAATGAGATAAGAAAATGATAATACAACATTTGTAGTATTAAGGTTTGAAAGCTCCAAAAGAACTAATATTTTGTTTCGTGAATAAACAAAATGTATGATGTACTACAATCTATCAATTCATAAAGATGAATGAAAACTATTACTATTTTGTTTCCCAAATAAACAAAATTTATAATACACTACCAAGTCGTAAAGACAACCGGAGGCTCACAAAGAGCTACTATTCTCTTTTCAAGAGAAACACAAATCATTATGAATGATTAAACATTGTCGGTAGTACAAAATTGATTAAAGGCTTCAAAAGAGCTGATATAATACTACTTAGAGAAACCAAGTTTGTTACAGATAATTTTATATTATCTAAAATTGTTTCAAGAAAACTTGTTAATATTTAAAGATATTTATCAAAATGAATATCATGTTGTGACTGTAAATAAGGAGAGCATTAAATACTCCATATTACAACTTTTATACCAAGTAATAAATATGTATTCGAAAACTAACTGGTTTCCTGCAGTTTATACTATCAAAATATTGTCGTATATGTTACAATAAACCAGAAGTTTACTGACCCAAAATTTTGGCACGGCCCATAAGACTGAAGCATTATAACTGAAGCATATAGAAATTCTCAGGAAAATTTGTTCATTAAGGCTCACCTATTCTTATATAGATTAAAATAATCATGACATATGTAGTATAATCGTCTAAGTCAATTCTTATTGAGATATGAGTGTAAAACTGATCTCATTTACCCATGTATCTTTATAAAAGGGTTTGTATCTAACTTTTTATAATTACAGCATAAGTTAATGATTTAAGCATCACTGAATCTCTAGAAGAGATTCCAAAATATGCAAATTATTTAAAGAAATATCTTGATAAGACAAAATTTTGTCTTCACTTACACATAAAGCTGAGAAGATTCTAAAATGAGTTTATATAGATTGAGCACATCATTAAGTACCCCAACGATTGTGAGATTAATTGATAATGATCCATTAAGACTATATGAAAATGACAAGAAATTTCTTAAAGTACCACATCTTAGTGCTATTAGAGCACTAATATATCTCACTAAAAATACGCCATTGGATATAGTTTTTAGTGTAAGCCAATTAGCAAGATTTAATTCTTGTTTAACAAGAAGATTTATTCATAGATTTACTTTATTCATGTGAACCAAAATCACAATTTATTGGCTATGTAGTTGCAAGATTTTTTTTTCTTTTATATTTTGGCACAATTTGGAGAATGTTTATTTACACGTGGAAGCATGACTATATCATAGAGATCAACAAAACAGACTTTAGCTGCTACCTCTTAAAATCATGCAAAAATTATTCTAATACATGAAGGGATGGTTTGGACAAAAGCAATCAATCAACATGTTCAAGTATCATGAAGAATATTGAAGCAACTTGTTTTTGTACCACTGTGGCCTCAATTTTTTAGATGTCTATTGGGTTGTTTCACTCATCCTTTTTTGATTGCCAAAAGCCAGAGGGAATGTACTTTGTGTGACCATTGTTATGAAAACTACAGTATTACATGTATGGATATATTACGGTGACAATTTTTACATCGTTTTATTATATGGATGTCCATAATTATGTTAAGGGGAGTATAAATGTTGTACTCTTTTTTTTCAAAATGTGAGTCCCACCAACATTGTTCAAAATACAATCACATGTGTATGAGTCCCACCATTTTTTGTGAATGCGCCTGAATTCAAATTTTTAGGCTTTTTTTCATACTTCAAAAATTACTTTACTTACATTGAGGTTTAAACTTATGAGACATTTGGTACATTGTCTCCAAGATTACTTAGTAATCTAGATTACATTTTAGAAAGATTATCGCATTTTAAATTGTTGGTAATGTTACATTACTGTGTTTGGTATGCATATGTAATGTAAATGAGAATTTACATTATGTTGTTTGACATATAAAAGAGATTATGAGGTAATATATTATTATTTATATTTTTATTGTTTTTATTTTCATTAGTATTACTATTTTTTATATTTATTATTATTATTATCATTTAGCAATCCAGACACCTCCCATGAAGCTAATTCATGTTACCTCATGTCAAATTAGCAACAATCTTGTCGCACCAAATAATTCAATGCAAATTACCACATAATTTAAAAGTTAAATTATTGAAAATTTAAATAAATTATCTTATGTTAAACACCCGTTAGTACCTCGTGAATATCATCCAAGCTCTTCACCTATAAACCAATGCTAGTTGCTTCTAAATTCTTAGGTTGTGCTTGGAAGTTTTGTAGATGATGAAAATGAGGAGTTATTAATAGAGTGACAAGAAAATGTGAAGAATAGGATGACTAGTTATATGTTTCTCCCTTGTTTAAGAGTTTAATAGTGAGAGAGGGGTGAATCCTCCTAATATTGTTTGATTGTTACCATGAAAGAGAATGAAATGGAAAAATAATTAAGTTTGTTTTCCAACTTTACTAAATTATTTAATATTATCAATAATAATGAGTTTGATTATTTTTAAAGGTACCATAATAATTTTATCAAATTCAGAGGAAATAAGTACCATTAACCTTCCTTAACCTCCTAAATTGGGGGAACAACAATTCTTACCAATTTAATGGTAAGGAAGAGACTCGTTCCACTTCCCCTTAAATAATCACTCCCAAATACACTTTTCACTTAGGTAATTCTTCCCTTTCTTACTATTAAATACACCCATAGGTATGAGTCTCTAGAAGAAAATATTGTTATTTGTGATTTTAACATTTTGATGATTGATGGTAGCGTGGGTGGTTTATAAATCCGAAAACCCTCACTCACGACGATAGTAAGTTGAGAAAGACAAAAGGATAAACCCAGAGGCATAGAAAACAATGGCTGTAGCTCCATCCGTTGCCGTTCAGTGCTTACCATGCGCCCCTTCTCATGGCGAAGGGTTCCAATCTGTTCCCGCCGCTCTGCCTTTGCAACGGAACCCTCTCTTCTGCTCCCTCCTCCTCTCCTCCCGCGGTCGCACCCTCTGCCCTCCCATCGCCGCCGCCTCCTCCAACAAGAAGAAAAACAAGGTCAAATCTTACTAAACAAACTATCAAGTACAAATCTCACAATAAAAAAATGGAAGAATCATATTTCGGTTGTTTTAGGATAAGGTGAAAACGAAACTGTATTTTTAATTTTGCAGAAGAAACTGTCTCGTGATCGTGTTACCGAGGAGGATGAGGATGAAGAGGAGGAGGATGCATTTGAGATGCTATTCAAGCAACTCGAAGAAGATCTCAAGAACGACGATTTGTCTAAAGATGGCGGCAGCGACGACGACGAGATAAGTGAAGAAGACCTGGCATTGTTGGAACGAGAGTTGGAGGAAGCATTGGGGGATTTTGATGCTGGAACGTTGAATCCAGACGTAAATGATGCAGAAACTGGTGGTAATGATGCAGAAGAGGAAGATGATGAGGGAGATGAAAGGTTGCCCAAGCTTAGGACCTGGCAAATGAAGAAATTGGCTAGGGCTTTGAAAGCTGGTCGCCGTAAAACAAGCGTAAGTGCCTTTCAATTGTTTGTGCAATTGTTGCACTCCCCTTTTCCTTTCCTACAACCTGTTTGGAATCAATTTTTTAGATAAAAAAGAATTCAATTCATGATGAAATTGATTCAAGTATGAATTGAATTCAATTCTAATGTTTGGAATAAACTATTAAAGTAAAGAATTGAATTGAAACAATGTATACGACATTTCTAACCTATCCTCATTACTCACACACCCTGCCCCATCTCCATCTCATATCTATCTCAACCTGGTGCTCTATGTCACAAAAAACCAAAGGAGGTATTCTAATTGCTTTTCTAATTGTGCTCGGCAGCCATAACCTCGTGCTTGTCAAAAAAGAAAAAACCAAAGTAGCTAATGCTTTCTATCACAAAAAATCAAAGGAGGTATTATTTTTTTTGGATGTCTTGGAATATAGGTGGGAGATTGGTGGAGAGGAGGAGGTTGAAGGAGAAGGGCTTGTCGGAGAGGAGGATGTGGGGGGTCAACGAGGAGGAGGATGAGGTGGGAAGTCGCTTTTGACGAGAGGGGTTCAACGGAGAAGAAAAGGGATAAAGGATGAAGGGCATTTTTGAAGTTTTCAAATGAAATTCCCAATTCAGGCCAAAAGTGCTATGGTTTACTTTGGGCCTCTTTTTAGGAATTGAATTCTCATTAGAATTGAATTCTCATTAGAATTGAATTCATTGCCATTATTGTGTTTTAAACCATGGAATTGAATTCAATTCCTGAGTGAATTCAATTCCATGGGGGTTTCCAAACAGGTTGCTAGTCTTTTATTCCAGTTCCATTTCTTTATATAACTAGTTATTTTCTGAATGGATTAATGATAACTATCTTTAATTGTTATGGACCGTAACTAAGTGGTGTCAGATGATGGGGTTGTTTAATTAGTGATTAAACTTTGCAGAGGTTAAGTGGTTGTCTTCCTTACTTGACGTGCCTGTAGGCTGTATCATTTTCATTGGAACTGTGCCACATATTGACTTGTGTTTTAAGAGATCAAAATCTGTGAGCGGGAATTGTCAACCATTTGTGTAAGTTATTGATTCCAATATTGTTAGTGATATGGTTCGCGTTCTGATTTTTCTACCTGGGGCCTCATTTTTGTGGTTGTTGGCCGGCGCAAGCTGCCTAATATAGCACAAATGTTATTATTGTTGTTGTTATTATTATTGGCGATAGCCTGGTTGGTTTTTAAGTAGAAGGAAAAGATGAACCAGCCAAATTGGGTTTCTTGCTTCCTGAGTGACTCTGATTCAAAGTGGTTTGCACTAGTTACTGCATATGATCTGTAGTTAATTTTGTGAAAATGATAACTTCAACTTGGAAGTTTTGTTTCGTTTTTCAATTGTTAAGATTAGGAACTTGGGATTGAGTTTTGTTGAAAGGGGTGCGAATTGGAAGGTAGTCACTAATCACTGTGTGTTTAAATGATGAAGAAAGGATGGGGGGAAATTAAGTTAAACCTTTGTATTGTCATACATACTTAATATGAAAGACCTATGCCAAGTAAGTTCCTCAATTTAACTTCTTGACTCTGCTTCTCAAATTTATCTTTCTTATTTGTTGCAGATTAAAAATCTTGCTGCTGAGCTTTGTCTTGATAGGGCTCTTGTTCTTGAGTTGCTCCGTGACCCCCCTCCAAATCTTCTGATGATGAGTCTGTCAGTACCCGATGAACCCAAGGCAACAGTAATGCCACTTGAGACTAAACCCAGAGAGATTGTTCCTGAAGAAACAAGTACGGACCGTGCAGAATCTGGATCCACGGCTAAAGTACCTGTTCATGTCATGCAACATAGATGGTCTGCTCAAAAGAGATTGAAAAAGGCACAAGTGGACACTCTGGAGAAAGTTTATAGCAGATCAAAGCGGCCCACTGTAAGTAAATTTTACCTTGCTTCGGCATAACAAGTTTTATGAAAGGTCATCCATGCCTAACAAACAAAATATTCATTGACTTATTATCAGACTTGACTCGATTTTCTGATTTGATTTACTTTATTTTTCTCTTCTAATAGAAGTCCCTTCTTAAATCAAAGGTTTTGTGGCCGAAACTTCAGTTAATGCATGCTTGCACTAGTATACCATTGTGTCTGTTTCATGGTTATGTGCTATACTCCTATTTTTGTTTGGAAATTTCCATGACACGTACTTGCCAAAACGAAGGTCAATAAACGGTTCTTATTCTCAGTGCTCAGACCAATTGTTCCATGTTAGTCTGAGAGAGATAGAAACTTTACAGAATAGGGGAAATGTAATATATATATATTTTCTCTTAAGTCATTAAACAACACACATGCACAACTTATCTTTATTTGCCTTCAAACAGAAGTGATAAAAAAGAAACATAACAAAGAAAAATACACAACTTGATCAAACTGCAGTGCATTACTTAATAGCATTACATCTTTAACCTAAAAAAAGAATGATATGTAGCATTTAGTAATAACATGTGTCTTGCTAGTTATTATAATTAGATTTTGCTGATATCTTTAAATGATAGTTTGTAGTTAACTTTGATTCCCTCGTCTGTCGGTGTTGAATTCCAATGCAGAATGCAATGATCAGTAGCATCGTGCATGTAACCAACATTCCTCGAAGAAGAGTAGTCAAGTGGTTTGAAGACAAACGTGCTGAGGAGGGAGTTCCCGAGAATCGCACTCCTTACCAGCGATCTGTATCAGAAACTGCTTGAAGACTTCATCTTCTTTGATTTGTTTTGTAATGATGTAAGCTGTGTGACAAGTCTTAACAATTGTATAGAAAACCATTTTTATCCAACCCTGTCCACTATGGCATTGGCTATTAAATATGGGGCTAATGTGCAATTTTGGTCCTCTGGATCCAATCACAAAAATAAACTAAAATAGTAGCATAAAAAGGATAATAAATAAACTGTGTAGCCACCTAATGGTGTTCTTAGTTCTTTTCGTAACACGAGAATCTTTCATCCAAAATGTAATGATCAATTATAATTTGTTCTTAAGCTTTACGCATTGCTGCACGCAACCAGATTAAGCATCCACACAAGTGTCAAATTGACACTCGGACTTAGAAAAAGTTGTGTCGGCAAAGGAAGCCACACCCACTCTTCGTAGTTAATAATTCAGTCCAATTGTGGGATTTTTAAAGGATTTTTAATTTCAGAAATATGCTGCTTGTATTTTTATCAAATTCTGTTTGTTATTTGAAGAACTGAAGTCAGTGTGAAGGGAGATGTTACAACCCCTCCCCAATTTTTTAAGCATATTTAAGATATGCAAGATCCTTCATAGAAAACTTGAAAATAATTTGTTGCCCAAAGTTTTTGATATATTTATCTTGCTGCATTTCAATTCAACAACCTTGCCATAAAATTTTGGGTTTGTACCAAGCAATTAAAGTAGAAGATGGTGCTATAACAGTATACATTGTCAAAACCATAAAAATATCTGACAAAAAGCCATGGGTACATTGCTTTTCTCCGTGGAATAATTTATTCCTACCGAAATCTCCAATAATTACCTGTAGTTTATTTATTCTATAAAATAAAAAGTAGTAGTTGGATTAACATACTGGTCAATGAAATAGACAAAAGAAAATTAATCAGCGGTAGTTGTAACGGGGTCGACTTATTACGAAGTCTCACATTTGCATAACGGGGGCAGACTTGTAGTTTCACGAATGACGGAAGTAGTAACACTTCACTTTTCCAACTAAAATCGCGTGGGCACCGACAGCAGGGGTAACCAAAACCGGCAGCAGCCGGTAGTCCATCAGACAGCCTGGTACCGCTTCAGCAACACCCGAATCCGCACATGGCTTCTTTGTCCCCTTCCCTTGTGAACCACGTGTCCACACACGATTGGTCCCGACCTCAAAAGAGCCCGTAAATGTAGGCCGAGCCGAGCCGCAGAAGCTGCAGCTCAATCGACTCAAAAAAACGACAGCGTTAACCGGAAACCAGTCCAGCCGGTAAAACCAAAAGCATACAAGAACAGAGTGAGTGTGTGTAAGTGCTAGCTGGAGCCTGGAAGTGAAGACATTGAGAGAGAGAAAAAGAGATGGCGTATTGAATGGGCCAAGATTTTCAAGCTTTTTCCTTTCCCTCATTGATTCCAAATCATCTCAACACGATCGTGATCTTCTTCCGCTGTTGATCTGCTGCCACTGCGAGAGTACCTTTCTCTGTTGAGAGGAGAAAGAAGATGGAAGCAACCGCTGGAATGGTTGCTGGGTCTCACAAACGGAACGAGCTTGTTCGGATTCGCCACGATTCTTCTGACAGTGGGGTTAGTTTTTTTCTTTTCTTGTTTATGAGGATCATTGCAATGTTGTTCTTGTCCCTTGTTTCGCAACTCTCTAACTACTCTTAAGGACCTGGTTTATTTTATTTTTATTTATCATTTTCTTTGGAATTGAGTAATGGTTGGTGTAGTGATCAGATTGAATTTTGTTGTGTCGGCTTCTGTTTTGGGTTTAGGGGTTTCTTCTTAGAATGCCCTTTCGGCGTTCAGATCTGATCTGTGTGTTCACTCTTTTTTATTTTTGTGGGGGTTGAGATTGATCTTCAAGTTTGGTTTATTTTATTTTATTTTGTTTTAATTTTTCTCGAAGAAATATTATTAGTGATCAGTCATGTTGTTTTTATAAGAAATTTGTTGCATGATTCTAACTTGTGTGATAATGACTTATGGTCTGCAGTCTAAGCCCTTGAAGAATTTGAATGGCCAAATCTGCCAAATTTGTGGTGATAATGTTGGGATAACGGCCACCGGTGATGTCTTTGTTGCTTGCAATGAGTGTGCCTTCCCGGTTTGTCGCCCTTGCTACGAGTATGAGCGGAAGGATGGGAATCAGTCTTGCCCCCAGTGCAAGACCAGATACAAGAGGCACAGAGGTTGGCTTGTGCATATGTTGTTTCTTTTTGTTTTCTTATTATGTGATCTTGTATCTTGGTATTGAAATGAATGAGGTGATTGTGGATTTCAGGGAGTCCTCGAGTGGAGGGAGATGATGAAGAAGATGATGATGATGATCTAGAGAATGAGTTCAGTTATGGCCAAGGGAATACCAAGGCAAAGCGGCAGTGGGAAGACGATGCTGACCTCTCTTCATCGTCTAGGCGTGATCCTCACCAACCGATTCCCCTCCTCACCAACGGCCAGCCGGTAGTGTGTTGAACTGATGTTGAGCTTCTCACTGTTGTTGCTGTCAATGGATCTTTACTTCATAATGTTATTACACAATGTCAGTTGTGTTATGGGGATGTGATGTAGAAGTGAAGAACAATCATCTAAGATGTTATGATGAACTTCTTTCTTATATTCTCTTTAACTAATATTGCATATGTTCCTTTGTGGGAGTAATTACATTTTACTTGTCTTTTTCGACTTCCAGTTGGTCAATAATCCTTTGCTCATAATTCGTATTTGGTACGACATTGTTAATAATTGTCTCTTTATATGGTCAGATGTCGGGTGAAATTCCTACTCCTGATACGCAATCTGTGCGAACTACATCTGGTCCTTTGGGCCCATCTGAAAAGGTTCACTCACTTCCCTATGTTGATCCAAGGCAACCAGGTATATAGTGAACTTGAAGCAATGCTACCATATGATATTTAATGGCTATTATAAATTTTTGATTGACCATATTTTTGTAATTACAGTTCCAGTAAGAATTGTGGACCCTTCCAAGGACTTAAATTCTTATGGTTTGGGAAATGTTGACTGGAAAGAAAGGGTTGAAGGTTGGAAACTCAAGCAGGAGAAAAATATGGTCCAAATGACTGGTAGATACAACGAAGGGAAAGGAGGAGACATTGAAGGGACTGGTTCAAATGGAGAAGAACTTCAAATGTAAGTCGCCTATTGCAATTTTGTTTGCTATTTGTTAGAAAACTTACATGGAGAAAATTGTAGCTTTCAATGCTTATGCAGTTTTGAATTTCATTTTTTTAAACCTTAAGTCACATGGTCAAGTGAGTTTGTTCTTAACAGGGTTGATGATGCTAGACAGCCCTTGAGTCGTGTGGTGCCTATCCCTTCATCTCAGCTGACCCCATATCGTGTTGTTATCATACTCCGGCTGATTATTCTTGGCTTCTTCTTACAATATCGTGTAACTCACCCTGTGAAGGATGCATACCCATTGTGGATGACTTCAGTTATTTGTGAGATTTGGTTTGCGTTATCCTGGCTCTTGGATCAGTTTCCTAAATGGTTTCCCATTAATCGTGAGACTTACCTTGATAGGCTTGCTTTAAGGTCTGGATCACTCATTTTTATCCTTGTTTTGTTGAGATTGGCTTCTGGGTTTTATTATGATGTGGCATTTTCTATTTCACTAATCTTAATTTGTCTTCTTTAGATATGATCGTGACGGAGAACCATCGCAGTTGGCTCCTGTTGATATTTTTGTTAGTACAGTGGATCCCCTCAAAGAGCCTCCACTTGTAACTGCAAACACTGTTTTGTCTATACTTTCTGTCGATTATCCTGTAGACAAGGTTTCCTGCTATGTGTCAGACGATGGTTCAGCTATGTTGACCTTTGAAGCCCTTTCAGAAACAGCAGAGTTTGCTAAGAAGTGGGTTCCCTTTTGTAAAAAGCACAATATTGAGCCAAGAGCCCCTGAGTTTTATTTTGCCCAGAAGATTGATTACTTGAAGGACAAGATTCAACCTTCTTTTGTAAAGGAGCGACGAGCAATGAAGGTTGGTCTTGAGGATTGTGATTCTATGTCCAATTAAGTATTTATATGCAATCTGATCGCCAAACCCTGGCATGTCTTTGGGTGGACGGATATTGAAAACTAAATATAGATAATTTTGCTTAACAGAGAGAATATGAAGAATTCAAAATAAGAATCAATGCCCTTGTAGCCAAAGCTCAAAAGATGCCAGAAGAAGGTTGGACAATGCAGGATGGAACTCCTTGGCCTGGAAATAATCCTAGGGATCACCCTGGAATGATTCAGGTATTGCATTTTCTCTGAAGTGCACATATAATCTCTTCCCCTTTTATGTTATAATTTCAATTTAATCGTAATACTTTGTTCTATGCAGGTGTTTTTAGGTCATAGTGGAGGGCTTGATACAGATGGCAATGAACTTCCTAGACTTGTTTATGTTTCTCGTGAGAAGCGACCAGGCTTCCAACATCACAAGAAGGCTGGAGCTATGAATGCTTTGGTTTGTCATGCTAGAGTGTCTTATTTTATTGATTTTATGGTTTTACCTGATGTATAATTTTTTTTTCCTTCAATGTTTGTCTTGTTTTTCTTTTATTGAGTTAATGGCGGCCTTCATGTAGTAGGTTTTTTTCATCAGCATGTCATAAAACTGAATATATTTGGAAAATAACCTTCGAAGTGATTCTGTTAGTCTGATTCAATGTTGCACAGTAGTAGTAGACTATGAGTTACTAAACTAATTGTACAAAAAAAAAATGTAGCTGTTTTAGGCTGTGAATGATGTTGCTTGTTAGTCATGTGAATTTTGTATCCGAGTGAGTGGGTAAAATTATTGTGCTTCCTTGCTGCAAAACCTATCTGGCATTTCTTTTTCATGATTATGGTTGGGTATGACGGTTGTGCTTTTTTCCCCCCTTCCGTTTCGCCAGGATATTTTCTGAGCATATCTAACTAAGATTTATCTTGTGTGATGTAGATTCGAGTTTCTGCTGTCTTGACCAATGGTGCATATCTCTTGAACGTCGATTGTGATCACTACTTCAATAACAGCAAAGCTCTTAAAGAAGCCATGTGTTTCATGATGGACCCTGTTCTTGGAAAGAAAACATGCTACGTACAATTCCCTCAGAGGTTCGATGGCATTGATTTGCACGATCGATATGCCAATCGCAATATTGTGTTCTTTGATGTATGTCTCACTTTTTCCTTTGTTAAGTTGCAACAAGGAAATATTTTCCTTCCTTGCTTACTCTTTGTTGCCTTGGTTAAACTTCATTTCTTTTGTGTACCTATAGATCAACTTGAAAGGGCTGGATGGTGTTCAGGGCCCAGTCTATGTGGGAACTGGTTGCTGTTTCAATAGGCAGGCTTTATATGGTTATGATCCTGTTTTGACTGAGGAGGATTTAGAGCCTAACATTATTGTGAAGAGTTGTTGGGGTTCTAGGAAGAAGGGAAGGGGAGGCAATAAGAAGTACAATGACAAGAAGAGGGGAATGAAAAGAACCGAATCCACCGTTCCAATCTTTAATATGGAAGACATAGAAGAGGGTGTTGAAGGTATGTTATTATAAAAAATAAAAAATATCACCTTAACTCCCGAATTTGTTGAATTTCATGCAATTTCATTTCTCCTCGTCCCACTGATCTCACTGATATTTTAAACTAATTTGCTATATAGTTTGTTTGCCAGATATGTAGAGTATACAAAATTTTCTGATAGAAGAGATAACAATGTATCAAAAAAAAAATGTCTTATCCTAAGTTATATATCTAATGCATCCTTTTGCAGGGTATGACGATGAGAGGTCACTACTTATGTCTCAAAAGAGCTTAGAGAAACGATTTGGCCAGTCTCCAGTTTTTATTGCTGCCACCTTCATGGAAATGGGTGGCATTCCACCATCAACCAACCCTGCCACCCTTCTTAAGGAAGCAATTCATGTTATCAGCTGTGGTTATGAAGACAAGACAGAATGGGGCAAAGAGGTGAGCATGTCTATTTATTACTTTTCGCTTTTGATTTTCATCCTCTGGTAACTGGTATAATGTAATCCGAGATATGATATTAATCAGTAACTTGTTTTAGTTTTTTAATTAAACCTTTTTGGACTTCACCAGATTGGATGGATCTATGGTTCTGTGACTGAAGATATCTTGACTGGGTTTAAGATGCACGCTCGTGGTTGGATTTCCATCTATTGCATGCCACCTCGCCCAGCATTTAAGGGTTCTGCTCCCATCAATCTTTCCGATCGTCTCAATCAGGTGCTTCGGTGGGCCTTGGGTTCGATTGAGATCTTTCTAAGTAGGCATTGTCCCTTGTGGTATGGCTACAATGGGAGGTTGATGCATCTTCAGAGACTTGCTTATATTAACACTATTGTCTACCCCCTCACCTCAATCCCACTGATTGCTTACTGTACGCTTCCTGCATTTTGTCTTCTCACCAATAAATTTATTATTCCTGAGGTAAGCAATTTTCTCTCATTTCTTGCTGACAAGCTTATATCTTATCGTTGATCTGAGCTTTCTAAATTTAGGGGATCTGATGAAATCCGCTTAATTTTATGCAGATAAGCAACTTTGCCAGTATGTGGTTCATTCTCCTCTTCGTCTCCATTTTCACTACTTCAATCCTTGAGCTTAGGTGGAGTGGGGTCAGTATCGAAGACTGGTGGAGGAACGAACAGTTCTGGGTCATCGGAGGGACGTCTGCACATCTTTTTGCCGTGTTCCAAGGGCTTCTCAAGGTCCTAGCCGGCATTGACACAAACTTTACCGTTACATCGAAGGCATCAGACGAAGATGGGGATTTTGCTGAGCTGTATGTGTTCAAATGGACATCACTCCTCATCCCCCCCACAACAGTGCTTATCGTGAACCTGGTTGGGATTGTTGCTGGTGTGTCCTATGCCATCAACAGTGGCTACCAGTCGTGGGGTCCACTGTTTGGGAAGCTCTTCTTTGCTATATGGGTCATCGCACATCTTTACCCATTCTTGAAGGGTCTATTGGGAAGACAAAACCGTACACCAACCATTGTTATCGTTTGGTCCATTCTCCTTGCTTCCATATTCTCATTGCTTTGGGTGAGGATTGACCCCTTCACCAATGGCACCAACAAAGCAGCCAATGGTCAATGTGGCATAGACTGTTAAAACTATCTTTGGAGATTCTTTTTGTGCGTTAAATTCCCCCTCCTTTTGCCTCCACATTTGTTTGGAGACACTCCAGGTTGCAGTGTTGTATATAGCAAGAACTTGGTCCATTTAAGGTTGTTTTGGAGGATTGACCCCCTTCATGCATGAAAAGGATGGATGGATGGAGAAAGAACCTTTTGTATCATTGGTGTTATTATGTATTGTACGTTTATTTTTCTTTTGCATGTTCCTTTTTTTGGGTCCTTACAAGAATAGTCATATTGAGATGTACGTCGTTATATTTTTTGAACAGCTAATATTAATTATTTATTATGTGAAATCAATCAAGGTGCTGCCGTTTGATTCCTTTGTATTGCCTCTTTCTCATCCAATTTTGTAGTACTGGCAAAAAGCAATGTGTTATTCTTGTGTGTACATTGATTCATATTTTGTTTCAAGGTGACTTAGTTAATAGCTTGCAATTTGGAGCCTTCCTGAGTCAATTCTCTTCAAAATGAAATTTAACTGAGTAGGATACTGCTACATTTTCCTAATCTGTTAGAGTGAAATAACGAGTGTAATGGTGTTAATGCAAAGGTCACATTAGAAGCACTACCTAGAAGCAGCAGCAACAAGGGTTCATTTTGACCTTGAAAGCCAAGACAAAATCAAATGCTCAATTGTAACAGATATAATAAACTCAAAACCAAAACCATTATTCCATTCTCAAATGCTTATAAATATGATCTGTGGAGGGTTAAAAAAAAAAAAAAAAANAAAAAAAAAAAAAAAAAAAGGAACCCAAAATTATAAGTGGAAAAAATAAACCAAAACAAGTTAAGCACTTCTGCTTCCTAGCTTCAGTGGAAAACCAAGCACATCACCTCATCCTATTATTCCTCATCTTCTTTATCTACCAGTATCCTCTTGCATGCTTCATAGCACATGAAAGAGATTCCGGCGGCCGGCACCAACTTCATGCAGCTTGGTCCCAGCCCTCTAAATAAACCTGGGACCCCTTCTTGCTCTAGAATGCATGCCAGGGCATGAACCACATTTTTGTAAACCTGCCTTCCACTCAGAGCTCCAACTTGCATATGCTTGCGAGCCACCTCAAGTGGAAATGTTGCAGAACTTGAAAATGCACCAGCTGCTGATCCAATCAAAAGGGTTTCGATGTTGCCAATCTTCTCTTGTTTGAAAACCTTCCGGTACACTTTCCGTAAGGTATCGTAGGCGAAGTAGTTGGTGGCAGCATATGGAATAACTCCGATAAGACTGGGGACAAGACCTCTGTAGAGTTCCGCAGGGCCCTCCTCTCGAATTATTTTCAAGAATGCATCGAGTAGACCATCATAAGCATCTCTCTGCAAAATTACTAACACAACTTAGGTTTTTTCCATTTTATTTTTAGGTTGGGTGCTGAACATAAATATGGGAAAGCAAGCTCTTGTATGTGCTTAATGTTCATACCTGGATAGTTAGTCGAGTCTTGAGTAACTCAAGTGGATATGTGCATAAAGTTGAACTCACTCCAGCACAGGCGCCTGCAACCAATGACGCAGGAAGAGGAAGTTTGGGCTGCTCCCCTGGCTTTGCAGATAGGTTCTTGTTAACTGTATCATAAGCATATAGCTGCATAGACAGGTGAAAATATACTGAGATACTTATAAATCAACACGCAAGACTTGATTATCGTCTGATAGATAACATTATTCTCTTCACAATTAGAAGCATGAAACACCAATATAACATTAGCAAGTACAAGAACAAAGAGATTTCTTGTTCTCTCAATGCAAAATCAGATTGTATCCACAATTGCTTCCTGTGTGCTCAAAAAAATGGATCAGAGGACATGTGAGGCAAACAATTTCTATAACTTCGAAGTTTGAAGATTATGAGATTCTATGCTTCTATTGTATGAGAACAAAATGTAAAAATACTCTTTTAAATACCAAAAGGATTCTGGAATCATGTATGGTTTGGCAATCTACCACCAAGTTGCTTGCCTTGACGTAAATATTTCCTGAAGAGACTAAATAAATGTTAACTTATAAGTCATCAAAAGTAACAGACATTTATAGAACTGCTAAACATCTAGACTTATGACATAAATGAACTGATGGGGACCTCAAAAATATTCCCCTGGGGAGTCAGGAATGAAGTTCATTAGTGCAGGGGTATGGCTGACTTATTGGAAGTTGAATTAACATTTCAACAGGAAGAAAATTGTGCACCTTAGGTTAAAAAAAACCGCACAGGGGGAAAATTGCCACATCGAGCTAGGTTGAAGGCAGTGAGCACTATGAAACGCAACAGTCGTATTAAGCACAAGTTTTCATTGAGTGGAAATGTCGAGGAAATCTGAAAAGGTTGGAAAGGGAGGCCCAGTGCACAAGCTCCCGCCATAAACAAAGAGCTGTTTCTATGACCAGAACCCACGACCAACAGGGCAGGCAAAAGGTTTGAGGACAGGCATGAATCACATGTTTAGGAGTCTTGTGCCTCAATTAAATGATAGTTTTTGTGATCATATATTATAGCTAATTAGCAAAGTACTCACTCTCCCTTCTCTTCATATAAAAAGATGCACTAAATTACCTTTTCTTGGGTTAGACAAGAGGGATCAAAAGACCAAGCAAACAAAGCAGAAACTAATCTAGGAAATGTTACTCTCAATAAATCATTAAGCAAAATCTGAGACTGTCCCATAGGAGGAGTTTGACGGAGTTGATAGCATTGTGCCCCAAGCGAGAAAACTTCACTACCCAATTTGCAGCTCGTTGCTGCTGAATATAGTATAATACAATAATGCTTCACACAACACTGCTAACAAAGGATGTAGCAAATGGATTTAAAATGAGGATTAAAAGGGTTATTATCATCACACAATTGTTTAATCAGAAAATTAGCTCCTGGCCAAAATGCTGAAACACAATTTCATCCTAGCTCCGTCCCAGAAAAAATGATAACCCAAACCTTTGATGCATTATATTAACTTTAGCACTTATAAATTCTCACTAAAACTCCTCTTATCAGGTGAACACAACAAATTCTCAATCCAGTAAATTCAGGGATCTCTCTAAAATCATCCAAAGAATTGGTAATTGTGACGTATATATTTTATGTGGCATTTATACAGAGTCATGGCCTCCCTTCCCAATAAATCATTAATCAAGACTTTAGAGTACCAGATTATAGACTTTGATTATGGCAAGGTTAGAAAAGAAATCCAAAATTTAAAGCTGAAGTCATTAGCAGTGGTGTTTAAATATAAACTCAAGAGTTTGTTAAACACTATTCTTCCCATTGAAAACATGAATGGCCCCACTAAAACAAATCTTCCTAACAGTAGTAAATTGATGACATAAAGAAATGCACAAAGCAATAGAAGAGTCAATATAAAAGTCCCACACTTTGCATCAAAATCATCGATAAAAAAGGCAACGGATTCATAAGCGCAGCCTATACATCAAAATGATATAAGGGAAACAATCAAATAATCCAAAAACAAAAAATCTGATAGAACAACAAAGAGAAGTATCAACAAAGAATTCACATATTACCTCAATGGCCTTGCTAGGTGCAACCCGAATGACATTAACGAGGTTCCCCCTAAACAGCCCCTTCCACCCATCGGTCTTCATGATGTTGTTGAACACCTCAGTGGTGGAATGTCCACTGCTCCCAACCATCAAGTGAGTCCTTATGGTCTCCAACGGCGCCACCGCGGTTCGCGACACAGCCCCAGCAATTGCCCCACTAAACAGCCTCCTCAGAGAAGGATTCCTGATCCTAAGCTTCAGTTTAAGGCCACCACCCCTTTTCTTGTTCCCCTTAACCCCTTCCACCTCATTCTCCTCTTGAACCTGAAACTTCCCAAGAGACTGAACATACTTCACGTAAAAATCATTGAAGGGGAGTTTCAACCCACCGTTGTCACGCGAATCAGAGGAAGAAGAAGAAGGGTTGGGTTGCTGAACACCAAAACCCATACCCATTTGGCCAACGCTTGCAAACAAGCCTCCAGGGTGATAAAAGGACCCATCTTGGAGGCTCCATTGAGATGAATGAGACCCCAAATTGCAGACAGAGAAAAACCCATTTTGTTTTTCATCGAATAGCTCGATTCCCTTCCTACCCATCAAACGCAAAGGTCCCTAACGTTATAAACTTTTGATTTTTATTGATGGGGTCTAGGGTTTTAGGAAGGGGCAAACAAAAAAAAAAAGAACAAAACAAGTCTATCTCACAGTCATGGTTTTTTTTACCTTCAGGGAGATTGTGAAATAGACATTCTAAGGCAAAAGGGGGGAAGAAGAAGAAGAAGATGTTGCAGAGAGAGAGAATGTGTTGTTACGTTAAAAAAGATGGAGGAATCGGAATTTTAGAGGCTAGTGTTTGTGCTGTGTGCCTATTGCCGAATGGCTCTTGGTGGATTCAGAAAGGTTAGGGTATCTTTGCTTTGCTTTGCTTTCCTCACAGCTTCACAGCTTCTTGTGCTCTGCCACCAAAAACCTCCTTTTCCTTGCCTTGTTAATTTACCATTTTTTTTGGGGTGGTACACCTCAGAATGTGGTTTTATTTGAATTTTTAAATAATGATAATAAATCCATGATAATGATCATTTAATGAAAAATATTAATAAGTATCTTAAGCGTACTCCTTAAAAAATTAATAATTAGTAATAAATTTTTTTAAAACTTTTAACACTTTTAATATATTAAAATTTTAATAATTTTAAATTTTAATGAATAATTTTTATTTTTTAATTTTTTTAACAAGTGTTTTTAAGTGTTATGACACTCATTAATAAAACCTTAATTTAAATATATATAAAAGTAAATATTGATGTTTGAAAGAGATGGGATTTTGACGTATATTGACTTATTTTCTTCTGATGCCTCTCGTATTCGTACCGTTTGCTATATTTCAAAGGAGATTTCTTAAATTAGTAACAAAATTTACTCATTTAAACATTGAGCTTGGAATATTCAATTTAGTAAATAATTTGATTTGAATTTTAAAACAAAAAATCATGTTTGAAATTCATTATATAAAAGAGGTTTAGGTTGATTTAAATTGTTTTTATAATTGTCTAAAAAATTAAAAATTAATTTGAATTATTTTTATTAAATAAATTTTTTAGTCAAAATAAAATGTTTAATCAAGATAAAATGGCAAAGACTTGAATTTAAAATTGAATTTATTTCGATAAAATCTTTTCAAATGTAATAGAGTATACGACAGTATTGAAAACAAAGAACCACGAGATTTTACCAATCAAGTTATTTTCTATTTCATAACATTCGAAATATAAATCAAAATTAAATTGACAAATAAAACATTATTTTTATCTTTGAAATCAATTGACTTGGACTTGAGACCTAATTTAAGGGGAATAAATATCAAATTACTTAAATCAATCAATCAATTAAGCATACGTTATTTTCACCCATTGTTATATTTAAAAAAAAAACATTTCTTTATTACCCTTTGAATACCAATACATTTTACAAATGAGTAACTCATACTTAATCATGAACTCATTATTTTTTGATGATTTTTTATTTAAAAAATTAGAGAATAATATCAATCACTAATTTCCGCAAGGTATTGATACCCTGAAAGATGGCAGGAATTTCAGAGAAATTCTCCTAAAAGACTACTCAATTTATCTCATTTGTCACATTTTGGTATTCCTTTTCATTTTTTTTTTCTACCTTTCTATTTTGATATTTATATAAATAATTATCCACTTCCAAATTTTAAACAATATTAATTATCTTTTTTTATACCCTTATTTAATTAAAAAAAAAAGAGAAAGAGAAATAGACTAATAGATGAAGAAATAAACATGGTAATTTTGTAAAGCATATTATTAAATTTTTTTTAACTTTGATATTTTTTTAATCATTTTATTAATACCCACACATAACTTAAATTAAAGATGGCAACTAAAAAAAAAATAGGGAGAGAATTTCTTAAAGTATTATTATTTGATTAAATTCAATTTATTTATCTATAGTTTATTATTTTGTCAATAATTAATATTTTAACAATTGTAAAATAAAATTCCTCATTTGTTTATATTTTTTCAAAGTCCCATTCTTATTTGTTTAAACTCAATATATCTTTTTTCCGGCCATTATTATTTATAAAAGAATTTTCCTTATTTCACCATAATTTTTTTGAGATAATATATTTATCAAGGATTTGATTAAATGTAGCTTTAAATAATTTTTTAATCCCTAATAAATTACAAATTTTACTTGTAGCCCTTAATAAATATATTTTTGATTTTAGTCTCTAATAAAATTATCTTTTAGTTTTTTGTCACTACCGTCAACTTGGTCTGTTAACTATTGACGTGATGTATGGAAGTCAAAAGCAATCATATTTATGTGACACCTCATTTATCTACATGTCATAAGAAATTGTTTAGATAAGTTTTTCGTTCCTAATAAATTGCAAATTTTATTTTAGTCCTTAATAAATTACAAAATTTGGTTTTAACCCATAGTAAAGAAAAATTGGTCTCAATCCCTAATTATTTTATTTTATTTTTGTTTTTAGCCCCCGTTTGTCAGCTTGGTCAAATATGCCTAAAAAATTCAATCACCCCATTTTCTCCATCTCCCTTTATTTCCCCATCACTTCCTTCTTTGCCCCATGACCATCAATCATCGCCCCTCACTTACCATTGCAGTTTCATCTTTAGAACAGCACACCACCAACCGTGACTCATTGCCAAAACACTACATTGTCGAGGCGAAAACCACAAATGGTGCGTCCTCCTTAATGATATCTTTGATGAGGAAACCATATCAAATCTATGAGGAACCACCATGTCGTTACCACAATCATGTCACACCTCAAACCCGGGAGTGATCGCATGTAAGGATATTGTCCCTATAGAAGCTCTAATATTACTAAAACTGCAATTCATGTGATTAATTAAATAAATGCTTAATAAATATATAATACTAAAGTCTGCATAACCATAATTCCCTCTAACGGGTTACAACTAAATTCTAAATAAAATAATTGAAAATAATAGCAATGATAAACTAATCATGGTTGCGATCCTACCTAAGCTATTTGGAGTATAACTAAGTAAATTAATATGACTGGGTAAACCCCACTACAAAGTGGAGCTCACCAACTAAGGCTGAATCTACATTTTACTGAAGGAGAGACTTAATCTAGATCCTTAACAATATCTAAAACCAATAGACAAATGGGTGAGTTGTCAACTCAGTGAATGGGTACCAATGTATCACTCACATAACATATACTGGTAAGTAAATCATGAATATATAATTCAACTAAATTATAAGAGAGCTAAATAACTGATATTGAGTATGTTGAATCATATCAAAGTTTGAGTTATACTAGATGATGCTGAGACCTAAAATTGTCCACCTCCAACTAAGGAGTCGATGAGAGATGAGTCTTAACCTCAATCAAGAAGGAACGAGTTCTAACCTTGCTTCGCAAGGATTGATTCCTTGCGCTATAAAAAAAAAGCACGATAAACCTGTATATGAGACTTACCGAGTAGCTAAACTCATGCCAATAAATTGAAGCATAACAAGCAATTTAACTGGAATTATAAGTCAACTATCCTAGGGTTCATATGGAATACTTATTATGATATTAATTAAGTTGGTCATCTAACTATGGCTTGCTACTACTTACTAGTCATTAAATTTAGCATATCCTAAGTTACTACCTGATTATGGAAACCCTAGTGACACACATTGAAACATCATTAATTTAGTGCACGATCAAATAATAATTTATAAAACTAAATTAACCCCAAAAAAAGTAGTAAATTGGGCTAACTTAGATCGTCTCTCAAGGAAGCAATTTTTAAGCCAATTACAACTAAAATTATGGGGGGGTTTGAATTGATTGAATTTAAATAAAAAGAAATCAAACAAAAGTAAAGCAGCAATAAATGAAAGCAATATATTGCATATAACGTTTCTAGATCAAGGATTAATTGTCATTGGTTCCTAATTAATTATTCATAGGAGGGGGTGTTGTTTATTAGTTGAAATCTCCAACTAATACGCAATTCACTTAAGAAATTACGATCGTCAATCCCCTAAACATTAATTACTATAAGAATTAAAACTAAGATCTCAACATTTAAAACTCATATCAATTATGTCCCAAATGCACAACCTAATTAAATCTAATTAGTTCTCCAAAAAGTTTCCAAATCCTAAATCAATAAATCCTATAATCGTCAAGATCTATCAACCTAGAATTAACCCTAACCAATAACATGCGATCACTATATTACTAATTAGGGGCAGAACAAATCATGAATAAACATTAACCACACGAACCTCTAATTAATCCTAATCTAGAGTTACCACATGCAAGATATTAAGAAAACTACTCCTCCATGGTGGAGAATAAAGGCTCATAATAAATAAAGAGAAGAAGATAGTAGGAAATAACGAGAATTAAAATAGCAAAACCTGAATACAATAACAAAAGATCTTCGCAAATAATTAGGAGCTTGTGTTGTCAATGCGAGCGCTCTAATAATCTTTGAAGAACTAATAACTAAGCACTACTAACATAAACCTAAAGTGGAGGTTGAGTATGAAGTTCTGTGAAGTTGTTGAGAGAGGATGTCTATTTATAGAGGATGGACCCAAAGTGGGTGAAAATCCAGCACTTTTAGCACAACAGTTGGTAAAATCGCGATGACTTTGACTAAAGATATCAGATTAAGGTGATCAAGTCTTCAATTAAAGCTAAGAGATAGATCTACAATTTTTTAGTTTACGTTAATTTAAGATTCAACCTCCATCCTGGCGCAAAATCCGTGACAAAGTCAGTATTAAAAAATCCTCAACAAATCTTTGACCAAATCTTTTTGAATTTGAATTCAATCTAGTATTTTATGATCCAAATCTTCTCTTCAAATATCTTCTTCAAAATTTGTATCTTATCAATTCTCCTTCAACTCTTCATTGATCCTCTTGACAATTTATTTTCTGCAATTAAAATAGAAAACTAAAAAGGAGCAAAAGAAAATCTACATATTACTTTTTAAGATAAAAACAGTGCCTTAAATTGTATTTTTTCTCAATTCCTCACAAAAGAGGATAATGTGCAAAAAATATTAATTAAGCATTAAAACCACACATTTTTAATATGCAATGTTCAATTATAGAATAATAAAATAGGGTACAAAATCCACATATTACCTGGCATATCATATCTAAGTATATAAGTCTCTACCTAATCCTATGCGTGCAATTATTAAGAAAATATTAGGCATATAAATAACCGAAATAAATAACATAACTGGCTCTATTGACAGTGCCGCAAAATAGCACAACCTTCAACGCACCAAGTCCTCCACTCACCTGTAATGGCCGAAGACTGACGAACACTAAAATTGAAAGCTCCAAATGGCATAGTGTTGACACCTGGATTGGCTAACAAACACCGCAACATAATAAATCACATAAACTAAAGGAAACTATCACTATAGGGTGCCGCGGTAGCCAATTAGCATCGTTACGGCGAATCGGCATCACCACGGTGGTCGTGGATCACCACAACATTACCACCGCCAGGATAGTAGCGTTGGGGCCTACTATCCTAAGCCACCTTAAAAGACTAGAAACTTACCCTACGTTGAGGCACTGCTTCTCCATAGTAGAATACTTGAGCAAAATGTCCCAACACTAGGTAGAACCTTGAGAGCTCTAAAGGAAATTAGCAACTATAAATCTATTAGAGGGTCCTTATATATAAGAGGAACCCTCCCCCCTCAAGTCACCACAATCAATGTGGGACTTGACCATCGAACTAATATAGCGTAAAAACAACCATTGTACCATTTATCAAAATTGGAACCGCTACAATGTTTAGAAGAAACTAAACCACTGCAGTGCTCCTTTGAGAACGGGTCATCACATTCTTCCCCATTAAGGAAATTTGGTCTCTAAAATTGCATTGGATTGAATGATTCTGTCAATGTACCTGAGGGATTGAATAGATAAGGGTACTTTTCCCTTATCGCATCTTCTGCTTCTCAAGTTGCTTCCTTTCTAGAGTGTTTATTCCAAATGACCTTTATTGAGGTCACCTCCTTTGAGTTAAGCTTCTTGACCTTCTTGTCTACTATAGCAACTGGTTCCTCCTTGTCGGACATGTCAGGATCCACCTTAACGTCCTACTACAATAGGATGTGCTTGTCATCACTAATGTTTCACCAGAGCATTGGAACATGGAATACGAGGTATACTGCTGCTAGATTGAGTTGTTGTGCCAGCTCATAGGCCACCGCACCAATCCTTTTCATGATTTTAAATGAACTGATATATTGAGGGTTAAGATTCCCTTTCTTACTGAAATGTACCACTCCCTTCATGGGGGATACTTTCATAAAGACCTTCCCCCTACATCAAACTTGAGGTTACGTTGGTGATGATCTACTTGCAACTTTTGTCGTGATTGTGTTGTTAATAACCTCTCTCAGATCTAATTTATCTTGTCTATGGTATCTTGGACTATGTTAGGGCCAATGATCTTATTCTCGCCCGTCTCAAACCATCTAATGGGGATCTATAATGTTTCTCGTATAATGCCTTGAATGGAGCCATTTGAATGCTTGCTTAATAACTTTTGTTATACGTAAACTCGACCAATGATAGATGTCTTTTCCACCTCCCACTAAAATCCATGGCAACTCCCTATGTCCTCCAAGGTCTAAATTGTCCTCTATGATTAATTGTCTGTCTATGGATGAAAAGTGGTACTATCTCTAAATTTGTACCCATAGTCGTTAGGAAAGCTATCTACAATTGCGCAATGAATTGTGCACCTCTGTCTGATATGATCGAGAGTGGAACCCCATTTAGTTTATCTCCTTGGCATAGACCCTTGCATAATCTATTGCTTTATGTGTTGCCTTCACTGGTATGACATGTGCTAGCTTTGCCATCCTGTCGACTATTACCTAAATCGAGTCATAGCTACTGAGAGTTCAAGGTAATCAAACCACAAAGTCCATGGTTATCCGCTCCTACTTCCATTCCGGTATAGGTATCCTCTATAGCTCTCCTATCAGTTTCTGGTATTCAGCCTTGATCTGCTGACACACAAGGCATCAAGACATGAAACTTCCCACGTCTTTCTTCATACTCTTCCACTAGTAAAGCTCATCCAAGTCTTAATACATATTTGTCGATCCTGGATGGATAGAATATGTTGAATTATGCACCTCTTCCATGATCTTCTCTCTCAACCTATTCACATTTCAGACGCATAGTCGAGTTCCTATCCGCAAGACTCCTTTGGAGTCAACAAAGTATTCTAACACAACACCGTCCTTGGCCTTTTTCATGTTTTCCCTTAACTTTGAATCTTCTGCCTAACACTTATTTATTTCTTCAAATAAGGATGTGGTTTGAGTCCTTGCATTGGCTAAGAGCGCCCTTGAGTCACTCTTGCTAAATTGAAAGCCACTTGCCTCCAACTTGTAAATCTCTGCAGCCAACCTGTACCACACTAGGGAAATTTGCACCAAACTGCCTATAAAATTCTTGCTCAAGGCATTGGCCACAACATTGGCCTTGCATGATCTATTCATAATCCTTTTACAATTCCACCCACCTACGTTACCTAAGATTTAGAACCTTCTGCTTGAAAATGTATTGTAGGCTCTTGTGATCTGTGAAGATCTTGTAGTCTTCGCTGTAAAGCTCTTACCTAGGAATCTCTCTAAACATGAGATCTTAGTCTACCTTTATTTTTTTTCAAGATAAAATACTTAAATATATTAAGTCATGTTATGTTATCAGTATCAGTTAAAGGATTTTATTATGATGATCATGTTATGTTATGTTTTTAAAATTATTTTCATCAGAGTATATCTTGAATAAAACTGTAAGTTAACGACAGCCTACGTTAATCCTGGCACACCATATACGATGGTAAAGTAGAATAAGATTCATGTAGAATTAGGGCAAGACTGTAAAGCCCCCGAACATGGCAGCCTGTGATGCCTAATGTCATGTATCATTTATCATGTATCATGTCATGTAGATTAGGGAAATACCGTAAAGCTCGGACATTTCAAGAATAACTAAATCGTAATGCTCAGAACGTCTATCTAGAGAACTCCCAACTGAATTATGTTTTCAAATGTTTTACGTACTATATATTATTATAGAAACGTTTTATGCTTGTTATATATATTATGGATTGCATCTCCATGTCATGGTTTTTTTGAAGTATCCTATGTCCCCGTGCAGACGGCCATTCGTTGAGACTCTTCCCAGAGTTCTTACCCCTTAACCTCCCCCTCCAGTTACAAGTTATGAAGCAGCGTAGCAAAGCATGGGTTTATGGTCAGTACAACGACATCAATATCTAAGAGTCGGCAGATCACCTTGAGTTGAAGCTAACCATAGGAATTTTTAGTTTATTTTTATTTTGTAATCAAGTCATGTTTAGAGTGCTTCAATCGTATACAGATAGGATCTTCAGACTAGTCGCGTATTTTATCATGTAAATTTATGTTTAATGTAAAAAAGTTTATGTTTATTCATAAAATGAAAGTCTTATTCGTTTTATTTAAAGTTAAAATGCATGTTTTTACGAAAAGCGTTCTTGAGGCTTCTATGAGGTAACTAGTTCCTAGCGTGCCGGTCACGTCCCTAAGTTGAGGTGTGACAAATGTGGTATCAGATCAATAGGTTTCCTTATATGTATTGGAGCAAGTGTTTTTAAGTAAAGTTACAATTGTGTAAATGGTAGGCGCCCCCATTTGTACAATACGTAATGTTGCATAAGGCCTATAGGATGTCAGTCATGTTATGTCTAGGTCAGTTAGAAAAGTCAGCCATATCTAGAGCCCAATAAGCATGCTAGAGTTAGTTATGTTAGTTTTGTTCTTTTCATTCCTTGTCCTCGCACCTAGTCAGCATATGTCAAGCAAGTAGCTATAAGGGTGAGTATAAAACATCAGAGAAGCGCAACGGAAGCATGGTAAGGTTAGAAGGTCAAAAGAAAGAAGATCGTGACATTTGGGGACCAAATGTCTTAAAGAGGGAAGATTCTAATGACCCTTAGAAGTAAAAAGGGGGGGGGAAGTCTCGTGCGAGATGCAACCCTTGGGAGCCAGCGTGCTGTAGTGGCGCAGCGTGTTGGGCGCGCTGCAGCACGTCAGGAATTAGTTTCACATCGTTTACAACTGTAGAAGAGGGTTTCCTCCTCCCCCTATATAAGAAGCTTCATGTAAGTGTTTAGACTTGCTAATTCACTCTAGAGCTTGACAGATCCACTCTTGTGAGACTTTTCGCTGTAATTATTTTTATTTTAATGTGAAATAAGATGAGAGATTTTAAAACAAAAAAAAGAATCCTGGACATAAAAAATTAGTGAGAAGTCAAAAGTGAATTGGTGATAAAAGAAAAAAAATAGATGAAAAAAGTTGATTTAATATTAGTTTATTTTAAAATTAGTTCTTTAAGTTATTATTAAACACAATTTTTATAAAATTAGGTTCAATAGTACACAGTTAATCTAGTTTTTGAAGTTTCCAAACAGTGGGAAAGTACCGTTGGAGTGGCTTTAACGTTACACGTTGTGTGTGCTTGTGTTACAGTACCATTTATCATGTACGGATATATAAGCTATAGCACGTGAGTCTTTTTGGTTTCTTGGGCTGCCACCTTTTTAGCCGACACACTGAGCTCAAATGCACACATTTTTGGTATGCCTTTCAAATGTTTTCTTTTGGGTCAGAAGCCTTTTTAAATTTTAAGCACAAATTGAATTTGGGACCCCTGGACCCAGAAATCAATAAATCCCCACAGGCCTACTTTCAAATGCTGATGAATGACGAACACACAATTAGACAAGTTAGCAAGGTGATTATTAATATTTTCTGTCAACAAGTTCTCATTGAGTGATAATCTATGCCAATATTTTGTTTATAACAGTACAACAGAACCTGATTAAACAATAGCTAAACTTAAGAGTCTAATTGGAAACTTGAAAGATTAACTTATCATGATATAAAATGGAACTAATTCTCTCAAGCTCCACAAAAATGAAGTAGTTTATAATTAGTAATTTAATTGCAATGAACTAACAATGTAAAAGAGTTTAACATTGTCATCTAATTATATATTGATACATAAGTAAATATAGTTAATTAGCACACCCTTTACTTAAAAAGTAGTGTAAATGCAACAAATTGATTGGACGACTGTGTAAAAATACTTATAATATTAATGTATCAATATAAACTCTATAATTAAAGTTGACATAAATATGTTTCAAGTCATTAACAAATTTACGAGATTTGATTTAAATTCTTAAAAAATATTATTTTTGTTTTGGTCCAAACATATTAAAAATATTTGATTTTAGTCTCTAACATATTATAAATTATTTGGTTTTAGTTCCTGTCACTAGTGAAATTCTATTAACGGTTGATGTGGTTAACAAAGTGTTACATCAATAGTATCATGTAAGTAAAATAAACTTACATGATCTATAACCCGCTCAAATCTAACTCATAATTCGCTATTTGATCCGGTTTGAGTTTGTGTGTAGGTCATGATTTGGGAACAAATTTGGGTGAAGTAGCAGATTATGAATCATTTTGGGTCTAGTAATGGGTCAGGTTAGTGTATTTTGTTTACATGACATCATTGATGAGATTGTCTGATAGCCATGTAGCTAGGGATAGCAAAATGGGCATGACCCTTAGGGGCAAGTTGCTCACATTTTTTTTTAGTGGCAAACACAAATTTTGAGTATGTTTAAGTTTTACAGCCTACGCTAGCTTGCTTGTTTTTAACTCATGGGTTAAAGCAAGGCGGGTTAAGGTTAAGTTTTTTATTTATAAAATAAAGACATAAAATGGGCAAAAAAAAAATCTTTTTGTGAACATTGGAAGGAGACTTTATTTTGGCTTTGTGAAAATGGTTTATTTTATTTTGACTCTGTAGATATAGTTTATTTTGACTTTGTGAACATGATTTATTTTGTTTTGGATTGTGTATTTTGTGTTGAAATATATCTTGTGTTGGATTGTTGGTGCGAACAAGACTTCAACTTGTTTTATTTGTTTATATTATGGAGTTATGAATATGAAGTTCTTTTATGTCATTATATGTGTACTTTTTTATGAGTTTGTATTTTTTTTTGTTTACATTGTCAAAATCATTTTTGTAAATTTTTTGTTTAGTTCATAGGGTCGCATGCTAGTTCACCAACTTTCGGGCTTAGTAAAATGCAGGGCAAACATGAATTTTGGGCCCGCATAGAAAATTGGCTCGTCCTATTCTATTTATATGTGGGTTAGATGTGGATTGACCCGCCCTACCCTTTTGCCATCCCTATACATAGCATATAACAGAACTCCACTGATGTCAGAAACTAAAACCAAATGTTTCTAACATGTTTGTACTAGAAAAAAGAATTATTTTTTTAGAAATCTAAACCAAATTTTAAAAATTTGTGAGGGACTCAAAACATATTTAAGCCATTAAATTTCGTTGAACGAATTTTCTTTTGTTGTTGTCGTCTCATTTATGGTTGTGTTAATCTCATTGTGTGTGTTTTGGTCCCTTGTGAATACTTTTTTTAGGGTATTAGAGATAAAAAGATGTTCAGATTTACGATGAAAAGAGATCTAATACATTTTTCATTTTTCACACTACAACACTTTTCATATTGGTCTTCGATATAAAAGATACTTAAACATTGATAATACTCGGAAAAGAAACATAATTAAATACTAAATATACAAAATGTTATTATCTCTTACTAAATTTAGATCTAATGTATCTTCTTTAATTTATAAGTGTTGTTAAATTTCTTTATGAACGAATAAAACATTTTTTCTCTTTAAAAGAAGGACTAAAATATATGGGTAAATTGTGGTGCATCATATACCATGTAACAAAGTTTTAGCTTTGAGTTTCATAAACAAATAAAATTAGTATGGAGAGAGTTTTATCATGAAAATGGATTGACTCGGGTCAAGCTAAAATAATCAGGGTCTCACAGACTTTTCAGATACTACTTATAATTTAGACAAAAGATTATTCATTTAGCATTCCATAGAATTGAATTGAGTGCAAGCTACCGCCTATTGGCACGCACGAAAAGGTTTTTTGCTTTCTCCATAATCCACATTAGCCGTCTTTTACATATAATATATAAAAAACAATTATAAATTCCCTTTCCATGTTGTAGAGCGTCACCGCTCTAATTTTCTCATTCAAAAAAAGGTGACATTATAATGGACATATCATGACCCCGCAACATGCTTACACAACAAATTGGATGTATGCATCTCAAACTATCCCATTTAGCGGTGGACACCAGTCAGGTTTTGGGGGGAAAAAAAAAGAAAAGAAACCACTCAATCAAAATTTTATGGGTTGGGTCAGTTATGTAATTTTATTTGGTCAAATTTGACCCGACCTAACTATAAACGGATTAGTTCGAATACTCAGATTATCTATTTATTTTGTATTTTTAAAAATAAAAAATGAAAATTAACAAATAGAAAAAAAATTGTGTGTTTAAATGAAAAGGTAAAACAAAATTAAGTCTTTTATAGTGTGTATTTTTCTCTTACTTTAATGTATAAAATAAAATAAAATAAAAAACTTAATCGGGTTCATTTTTAAAATCCGCAACCTGATCAAATTAGAGGTTGATTTGATTAGATTTTACCCAAATTAACCTGACTACCTGACCCAAAAATATATAACTGGATTAGGTCAGATTTCTCGGGTAGTCGGGTCTACCGAACCCATGTGTAACCCTAATCCCATTCACAACAACTTTTTAGATATTATTCTAGTAAAAGGATTATATCATTTAATATTTATTAATAAGCTATAACATATAAAAATCATTCATGTGCTTCTACCTCCTATCAATTTAAGTTCTTGAGACAAACAATTCATAATACAAAATTAGTTTTTTATAATTAAATAGGTTATACTACAACTTACACTTGTTTGAGACGCATGTTAGATATACAAAATAATTCATGTATGTATTTACTTTGTTGTGAAAATCGCGTGGATGATGGAGTATTTTAATTAATTGGCAAAAGGTAAAATGGGAAACCAAAAATTGGATTAGGGAAAAACACAAACCCTAAAATTAGAAACAGTGAAAAAACAAAAATGAGATTTAACGATGATATCACAAATCATGCAAGTACTCTATCCTTAAGAGTTTATCTCCACTATACTCAGAGTCATTGCTCGGTGAAAATGCCTCGACGGGATTTCTTTTTATATTATATATGGATCTCCTCAAAAACTCGTCCACATGTAATCTTTAACAAAGAGAGCAACTAGATCTCGGATCTCAAATTAGTGGTGGAGATCGTGGGGCTGACCTCGATAACAGCACGGTTTTAGAAGAGGAAAGAAGAAGAGATAGACCAAATTAAGCATGCTTTGTCTTAACTTGGGTCAAGTGTTAAAAGGTAAGGTAACTTATCAATAACGTTGACCTCAACGGTTATAAAGGAGCTCACAGCAAAGTTAGCTTAAAGAGTACCTTTAAATCCAACATACTTAACAACTTAATCGGTTGGGAGGGTTGATTTATGACAATGACATCACTAATATACGTAATATAAACTTATAGTATATAACTAATGGAATAAATAATGAATAATAACTTATATAATTAATGTAATATATATAATGAATAATAACTTACATATTTTCTTTTTGGTAAATAAATAACTTACATAATTTTTTTTTATAAAACTTACATAATTAATGTAATAAATAATGAATAATAACTTATATAATTAATAAATAACGGATAATACAAATACAATGACGTGTTTTTTCCGTCTTATTTTGCATTCACACAAACTGTCATTTTGTATTTTAATGGCTTGTCGTTATCCCTTATGCAGTTTATCATTTAACACAATGAAATGGGAAAGCTCTTGGCCACAAAAATCCCATAAAGCTCAAATTCTATAGTTTTAAATTAATCTGAACGATAGTGTCACGCGATTAATTTATATTCGTAGAAGTAATGATTAATTTTTGTTCTAATGCTAGCCCATTGGGATAAATATGAAAAGTTAGTTAGATGGCAAAGCAGCCTTGAAGGCTATATAAATTGAGAACTCTTGGGACACACATTACCATCAAGCAAAATCGAATTAGGGTTTCCTTTGCCAGAATCATCATCATGAGGCTCTTTCCCTTTGCAATCTTTTCAACCCTATTTCTCATACAAGTGAGCATAGTTCTTGGAGATGTTGGTACCGCCACTTCTTATGGACCCCCATACATACGTGAGAACACAATTCGCTTCTTAATTGCTGTAATATCTAGATGTACACCAATAATATATATACAATACTAGTAATTACAATCTCTATTTCAATTTGATTATCAAATTTTTAATTTTTTTAGGGTTGTAAATTTTCTCCTGTCAACATCAAATACTAGGTTGATTATTCTCTCTTTCGACATGTGTTTGTGATATTGCTTTTTTTTTTTTTTATGTTTCTCTGATTTTTATTTTGATGGCAATGTCAAAGGGATTAAGGTTAATATCTATGGGTTGCTCACTTTTTGCTTTATTGTTTTGCTTCTACATTATTTTCTTGTGAACAATTTGATTTGTTTCTCTGTATTTTTTTTCTTGCCCTTTCTTTGGATTGGTTTAAGCGTTTTATCTATAAAAAAAAATCTGTCAACATGAAATAAAATATTAATGTAGTATTAATTTGTGTTAACCTTAATTTTTTTTGAAATTTGTTGGCACCTTTATGCAGCCACTGCTTGTGATGGGAATAGGAAGCAGCAGTTTCCGCCGGGGAATCTGTTCGTGGCGGTGAACGAAGGGCTGTGGGACAACGGCGCAGCGTGCGGAAGGCGTTACAAGATCAGGTGTGTGAGTGGGAACAATAGGCCATGCAAAGGTGGCAGCATAGATGTCAAAGTTGTTGATTTATGTAAAGCGTCGCCCTGCCCCTCCACATTGCAAATGTCAACTGATGCCTTTGCAACCATCTCGCGCTTCCCCAACGCCAAAATCAACATCGAATATGCCCAGTAAGTTTCAGATTATATTTGATTTCTATTAACAAAAATGTTATCATATCCTTTCACCAATGTTTTCGTGATTTCATCAATTTTATCAAATTAGTTAATTTCATTGCTGTTCATGCAGGATATGACGACATTCAGAGTTCAAATGTCAAGGCTTACATACGTAGTACTATACAATAAACGACATCGTCAACGAAGTTGCTAATTTGTTTCAGAGAAAGCTACAGAGTCAATGTAGGGTGCAGTGTAACCAAAGTATAAAATTGTGATTTCAAGAGACTTCTGTTGTTTGGTAGTATAGTAACTATGTAACCAAGATTTTGCATCTTAGAGCAAATGCAAATTGATCTAATAAAATGCTTTTGACCATGTGTTTCCATGGCAAATTCTGGTGCATCAATTTCAATAGTACTCATGTCATGTCAGTGACACCGTTGAGAAGAAAATTAAAATAAATGAGCTATGGTTCTTAGTGCAACGGCAATATATGACCAATATTCAAGGATAGTAGTGGATACTAAGGAAGAGAGACAAAAATTGAATAATTTCAAAACCACAAAAAAAAAAAAAAAACTATTCTCCATTGTTCACACAATCCTTTCACGACAAATTATTTGAGCTATCAAGTATTTTTAAAAGATTACTAGTTAATTTGGGAAACATGAATTGGGATATGGCTCGTTCCAATACAATTTGAATGAGGAATTTGGACATGCGAAAAACTAACCTACAACTAGAGCGCCAAGCCTCATCAATTCATCACTATAACCTGAAGCTGAATGCAATACCAAGATTAATGAACATGAAGTTGCATGGTGTTCTTGTTTCTGGATTACCAATTTTCCACTAGGATTTATGTACTTACTTAGTGACTTGAGTTACTTCAAGGACTATGAGAAAAAGACACAAGAATGTTACTACTCTGTAAAATTTGAAGGTTAATTGCCAGTACCACCAGAGGATATCTACTGTGGTTTTTAGTGCAACTGTCACTCTTTTCACACTATGTTTGATCATACTATGAAAGCTTAGTGCTGCAAGTAAGAGTGCCAGTTATCTGTGGACGGAGAATTTAATGCTTTGCTTTCATCACACGCAGAGCAACTATACGTTCATGTCACATATTTTGCTGTTGGCAGAGTTTTTAATTAGGTGGTTTTTCACATGCTTTATAGGGTAAATGTTTTTTCTTACTAATATTTTTTATATTTTTGACAATTTTTTAAAATTAAATTCATTGAATTTTGTCATCATTTCATAATTTAATATAACATATTAGTGTGTCATATGATCTAATGTGATAAATTAATATTTTTCAATGCAATATTTGTAAAAAGGCGTATTATAAGCTTAAATTATCCACAAATCTCTAAACTTCTTGCAAGTTGGTTACTTCAACAATTTGATTACTAAAAGATTTGTTAAGATAACATAGAGCACTACTCAACTCCTCACGACATGTAATCAGTTTCCGCAAAAATTCTTGTCCCGTTTAAACATTGTTGTAACGAATATCGCAAGTTATAACTTTTAAAATCAATGAATCATACAACTTCTTACAGAAAAATTTAAAGAACTGTTAAGGCCACAGTATCAGAAATCAACAACCATGTGCATAGGGTGTTGGTCAAACATGTTGGCATTGTCAACGGCATTGTCAACCGTTCAAAAATGTTACCTTCACATGCTTTTGTTTTTTCATTCATGAACATACATGATGGAAACAATGATGTTCCACTATCATCGCCAGATTTGAATGTTCCAGTTTTGATTGAGTCTGCCATACCATGAAACAGAGAAGACTAATCAAAATAATGGATTTTACCAATGAATCACAAGAAGATGAGGCTTATTAATTAGAACTGCACTGAGTCAAACCCATTTTTGGCAACGTCTCCACTAGCGGAAATTATCTATCCTTTCATAATAATAATAATAATACAATAATGGGTCGTCACAAACTATGTGTGTGTGGAAGCTAACTCCACCACTAAGTTCTACTACATCTTGCAGGCCCAAAATTGAGTATATCAAATCAACACGCCAGTAAGCATTCCAGGAGAAAGTGGCACAGCAATAAAGATTATATTCACACTAGTGAACATCTAAGTGTTAATTTTCAAGTGGGGCAAGCAAGCATAGTGATTAATTTTCAAGTGGTACAAGCAAGCATAGTGAAATGACCTCATTACAATATTGTTTGAAGTAATGGCGGCTTAAAAAGTAGTTTAAATTAGTAACATTAACTCCTGGGGCATAAAGCAGGATCAAATTTGTGATTGAGTTCAATTGCGAAGTTATGTTTTGACTCATTAACAAAAATGACTTTTATGATCATTAACTCAAAAGTCTCATGTACATATAACAATATATGATTAAATGATACATTATTTTTTAATGAGAGTACATCAAAATTAAACTCTTTATTATTCCTTCTCTATTAATATTTTATTAATATTTTATGCATAAAGGTGCAAGTCAATTTGACTCATAAAGCCTAATCCTCACGTGTAACATACACTCGTTATGATTTAGGGAGTCGTCCATAACTAGTGCCACTAGCTTTATGTACATACGAGTATACAACTACATTTTAAAAAAACTAACTGATTGGAGTGCGTAGTGCAAACCCTCGTATCCTAAACTTGAGAGGAAGTCAAACTGATTCTATGAATAAGCAAGCAGAGGCGCATGCAGTGCCCCAAAGCCAGAGACCCCAAAATTATGATTAGATGTGGAAAGAAAGATAAGAACAAGAATCTCGATCCACTGCAGCCCCAACTAATTAAGGTGATAACGAGTATCTTAATTGAATCTCAAAAGTTAGTTAAAGAAGAAGAAAGGTCGTCTTGATATTATAAAAATTATTTAAATCTTATCTCTAAATAATGTGAGATTTGATATTTTTGGTGTGTGAAGTTTGTAGGAGTGATCATCTACAGGTAGTCCATTCATTTTAGCTAACTTGACTCTAAAAGTTAACTTAAGATAAGAAAACTTATTTTGATATAATAAAAATTATTTAGACCTTATACCTAAATAACGTGAAACTTGATAATACGACTAAAGTTATGAACAGAAAATAGCCTCCGTATTAAGATAAATAATTTAGTCCTTATTATAAGTTACCCATGTTTACATAACCATAATAAGGTACCTCTGTTTACATAACCAGAATACTGTAACGGGAAATTTGTAACTTTCTTACTCTCAGAACATACACTACCCAAGACAACGTGGGGTTTGTTGAGAGTTATTGTTGGGTTTCGAGATATAAAGAGTCTCACGTCAATTTTTTTTCCCAAATACTTCATGGATTTTATTAATCAAACCAAATGCAGATAGAAGAGGCACATTTAGATGACGATGCCCATAAAAGATAAAGTCACTGACACTAAACAAAGTTCACTAGAATGGAACTCCATGTCAATTAAATTTGTACTAAATCAAAAATATATATTTAAAAAGAGACATAAATCCAATGTTTTAAGATTTTTGTCAAATTTATATATATATATATATATATATATATATATACNTATATTGTTAAACATCTTAATAAAACTAACAAAGGAACACAACAAACACTACAGAAAAAATATAAAGAACAAGAAATAACAGAATTGTATTATGAGAATTGTGCAATAGATATAATAAAGTAATGTCAATTTATAGATCCACAACAGAATCAACGAAACTAATTCTAAATCAAATTAGATCTACAGATAATTAAATCTAAATTAATTTATGATATAATAAAGATATTATATTATTTTATTTTAGTTCTAACGGACACACACACACACACACATATATATATATATATATATATATATAATGGCAGTGGGGCATCTCTGCATCAGTCAACATGCACTCACACGCACTCTCTGCGACACCGATTTGCTGTCGTCGCTTCTTCTTTTCCTTTTTTTCCTTTTGCGGCGTTTGTCTCTCCCTTCTGCGGAGGGGTTGTCGGCAGTGGAGGAAGGGCCATCTTGCGATGGCGCCGATGGTCATGGCACCAACAACGGTAAGGAAGGGGGTGTGCGGTGGGATCTTGGTAAATGGCGTGAGAGAGAATTGAGGATGAGAAAGGGAGAGGAAAATATAAAAATAAAAATCAAAAGGATAAAAGTGTAACTTCATTCAATTTTTTAAATTTTTTAAGGAGTGACCAATTTGGTCCCTACAGGTACCCACACCATGTTAGTTGGAACCTTGTTTGGATTGGTAAAACTTAAAATCTTGTGGAACTTGTCTTTTGCAAAATGCAGTCTTAGGCATTTGCTCAATGCATTTACCATGCATCATCACTTGCCCACCTGCGATCATTGAGTACAAAAGTAAGTGTTTAGTTACTCATATAAAGAGCTAATCAAATTCATTTTATATGTCAACCAGATTCATACTTACTGAAGAAGCTTGGAACTTTAGAAACATTGTAGCAAATTTTTGTTCAATCTGTGCGTTAACCCTTTCATTGAATTCCCTCTCAATCTTTTGCATCATTTCTTCTCTTTGTTTACGCTCTGCTTTGAGATGAGCCTCAAACTCCTTCACTCTGGTTTCTAATCTTTCACGCTCAACACGTTCTTCTTGAAACTGTTCTAGAAAGCGAGTATCCAATCTTTCCTTCTGTGGTCTAACTCCACCTCCAAGACCACGAGAATAATATGATTGCGTTTCCATGGCTGATTGAAAATCGGGGTTCTATTTTACACAACGGGGAATTAATTACTTGGCACAAAAGCAAAAGATTATTTAAAGACGGGACAAGCAATTATGAGTTCTAGGTAAAGAACAGGAGCACGAATTTAGAATGCAAGAAGTGAGGAAGTGAAATTGTAATATTTTATTGATGATCACCAAAAAGTGACTCTACAATACAATATCCTTGCGAAATCAAAGGATTAAACTTGCAATGATAAAAGAAAAGGCAGTAAAGAATTAGGAACTAAGAACTACTCCTACTGAAGCAAGAAGTAAAATGCAGGAAAGTAAGGGGAGGTGACATACATTGATTTTCCACGTACCGCCGTTGCCAATTGGGGACTTATGTGAGTATTTGGTAATTAATGAACCACCACCAATTCATTCCCGGAGCCCTTTATTTATATAATTTCAGGGCCTCTAAACGTTATTTTCTTGCTCTGGCGACGGTTACCACTCGGCCTATTGTGGTCCGAAAAATCCAAGCCAATTAAGCCAGTATGCATGACACGTACGTGCAACGGTTTTCTAGTCACATGTCCGTCGTATGCGTTTCAAGTTCTGAAGATGGGTAGTTATTACCCTTCATGTACCACGTCAGATGGGAAGTTACCTTCTTTATGAGAGATATCTGTTGATAACCCTTCCCTCCCAAAAGACTATTTTTGAATCGTATCATACTTTTATTGTCAAGTTTTAAACCATGTCACAATCCTATTCGTATAGAACTCTTGCTACTGTAGTGCGATTATCATTTTTAGATGACTTTTCACCCTCGTGACAGTCTAGATTCACCTTGTGATCCATTGGTCGCAAAGTAATATTGTCGACATGTTTACCCCACTTTAGCAAATGAGACTGTCCAATAGACATGCGACACGTGTTTAGTGAGAGAGATAGGGAAAGAAACAAAGAGAGAGTGAGCTGAGAGAGAAAGGCCGAGAGAGAGTGAACAAAGAGTAGACCATCTGAGAGGGGGGTTAGGTTTGCCGCCGCCGGCGACCTCGCAATGACTATAAATATTGTTGGCATAGTTATCACTTGTACTAGCGAAATTGAAAAAGTTGTTGCCATATATAGTATGTCTACCCACAATTTATATTGTTGTTGTTGCTGTAGATACTAGACCTAGCAATTAAATCAACAATATTCTATTGTTGTTGAGATAGAGTGATTTTTTTTTCCAACAATTTATATGTCGCCAGGAAGTGACTCCACCCTAAACCATTTAGGGGTTTAGGGATAGAACCTAATTTAAGTCTAATAATAAAAACAATTAAAATAGATAATTATGTATTTATCCATCCAATTATTTTGTAGGATTTCTTTTTCTTTCACTTGTCACGAGCATTTTCATGCTCATATCTCATTTCTTCTACCAGGTACGAATTTTCTCGCTCCCTCTCAGTTCATGCAACTCTTTTCATGTATGTCTCTCTACCTTAGAAAAGTTTCATCCTCATACCAAGATGTATTTGACATGTTCGTGGTTGGAAAATTTTGGGGCTAAAATACCAAATTGTTTAAAGTTTTCGCAGTTTAAATTAGCCATGCTGAGTGTGATTGAGGTTTGATGTTTTGCATGGAGCACGAGTAAGAGCATTTATGTATCCAATAGTGGAGTTTAAGAGTCGTAATTTTAGACCTATTAATCCTCCAAACTATTTTTAACCATATAATAATCAAAATTTCAAATAAAAATCAATGAAATTTTGACAAGTGTATGATTAAAGATGATTAAGAGAATTAATAGACTTAAAGTTAAGAATTCAAACATTAGTCTTGCATCTAATCACATTTATTTATCCAAAATATATCTTTTCTTAAAAGTCATTACTATTGGTGGCATATTTATTGCTTAATAATGCTCCCCGTGTAATTTTCACAAATAAGCAGATAAAATCCTGATTTAAAATATTTTCTAAATTGATAAAGTAGTTGTTAACGTTGTTATCTCATTTAGGTTTAGATTAGAATGAACTTTCCCTTCCCTTTCTTAGTTAGTGAGTGTCAATAACTTTTTAGAGCGGAATGAAAGTGAAGAAGATTGAGAAGTTATTAAAAATAATATTAAATACTTGGAAGTTATTATAATATTTTGATTAATGACTAATAATGATTATTAAATTATTGGCAGTCATTATGATCCTAATTAGATGTTACACGAAGATTAACGGTGAATAAGAGGGCTAAATGAGATGTTAGTAAATTTCAATTCGAAGATATGTCAAATTTTACAGAGGTTTATAAAAATAAAAATTTATAATTATGGCAAATCAGTTCATGTTACTCCATTACGAAAATATTCAAACAATAGAGTAGAGTAATTATTTAACAAAAATGATACATGTACACCTAATTTCATACACCCATACATACACCACTAATAATGCACAAACTTTATTATCACGAGTGCACAAATATTACAAACTTGTAAATGATACTCCCAATTATACTTAATTAAGTGCACAAATATTACATGTGTTAAAACACAAACTTTATGTATATAAATACGAAGTGTATGTATGGTGTATGGTTTAGGATGTACGTGTAGCAGAACTCATTATTTAATTCCCTTATTTTTGGGGATGGAACCCCTTGGTGTGGTGTTACAAGGCCACCCTGTTAACCCCTTGTGTCCAAGCCTTTACCGACACCGTTCTCTTCGGCCTGCATAAGTGGGGCCCCAAAGTACTAAATTGAATTTGAGTAGTAACACTTGAACTCGAAAGGCCTAAACCAAAAGGATAATGTGAAACAATATTCCATGCGCCAAAAAATAAAAATATTCACAACTCAAAGTAGGAATGTGGGAGTTGATCTATAAAAAAAAACACGTAGGAATATGATAAAATTCATGGCACAAACCATAAAAAGAAACTGCATAACAAGAAGAAAAAAAAAACAATAAACAAGTGATCAAGTTAATCACAATGTGTGATAGTAAAATACCCAAAATTTATAGATATAAGAACTCTCGTAGAAAGACAAGGAGAATTTATCTTGGTTATCTATTTCTTTGTGATTTGTACTACGATCAACCTCTCTAACAAGAGACACTTTTGGAGTTTGGAAAGCTATACCAGAATTACAAGTAGTCAGTTTTACCCTCGGATGATAAACAAATATATAGGCGCTTCTTGACCTGGTTAGTACAACATTTATTTCAAAAATTGGATTGGTATTTGATGAACTTGATATATTTGTAGTTATTTTTGGAATAAATCATCATTTTCGTCTCTGAATTTCACAGCTTCTATTAATTTCGTCCCCAAAATTTTAAAATCATTAAAATTGTTCTCGAAGTTGCTTAACGTCCATCAAGTTCGTCCCTAGAGTTAAGTCTCCACAAAACTAAATTTGAAGACAATTTTGATGATTTTAAAAATTTGGGGAGAAATTGATAAAAACGGTCAACTTTAGTGACGAAAATGTGAACAGTGTCGTGAACAGTGCTGATGAACAGTGAAATCCCGTCGATGAACAGTATCCGTGAACAGTAAAATCGCGACCCCTCACAGTGGCCCAAATCGCGCCGAAAAAAGGGCCCTGTTTTGAAAATTTGAACCGGACGCCAAAACGCAAATGTGTTATGAATAGTAACCCTAAACGCAGCGTAAAGCGTGCAGTGAATAGTAACCCCAAACCCTAAACTGCACCGTAAAGCGTGCCCTAAACCCTAAGACTGTCGTGTCCCATATCTAACACATCACATACACTAACACATGAAGGCATTTGTTCGACACACATATTACACATGTACAACAGTGTCTAAATAAAAAATTCATGATTAGCCGTGTCCAAGCGTATCCAAACTATATCTGAAAGTTTTTTTAGTCTAAGTAAAAAATATTTTAAATATTAAATAAAAAATATTTTAAATACTAAATAATTTATAATAATAGGAATCATTAGCAAATTAGTAAATATTGACGCATGAATATAGCTTAAAAGTTCTATACATTTTAAAAGGAGTTTAGAAAGTATTAAAAATTAGAAATTTGATCTCATTAAAATTATTAGGATATTATTATAAATATTTTATACCCACACACAGTTGAGCACGCCACAATGAGATTGGGAGAATTAATTCAAAAACTCGAGAGATGGTGTTTAAACCCTATCCAACTGCAAGTTAGGCAAGCTTCAGCACTGCTTGGGCATCTGCATCTGTGTTATACCATTAAACTAATTTTATATATATATATATATATAT
>QANU01025522.1:0-33380 GCA_003254905.1 Nissolia schottii | reverse complement strand
AGTAGTGCATGTTTAATTTTCAAGTAAAAACACTTGAAATTAATTCTAACAATCAATCATAGGCTCTCCTGGTAACTAAACATGGAAGATCAATGGTACAACTAGAATGTAATTTGATAGGGTCATCTTTTACCATGTTTCAGCTTACTGACAGGGTGGTCTCTCCACTAGACAATGACTTGGTGTAGAGCCAAAAGGGAAAACACCCAGGGTCATTTATGATTCTAGAAGAGGTAAACAGGATGGAAGGGACAACAATTATTGATGAGGCCAAAAAGTTTCCTTTTCAAAACCTAGGCCAAGTGAAAAAGAACAGATGCTGCAATAACTGTTGTGCAGAAAACACAGTGAACACGTTTTATTGACCAAAGCAGAGTAAGTATTTCGACATCATCATAGCTAATCATTAATCAAAACCTCCCATGTTTTCAAATTATTTCATCATAGTTACTTCAACCACTACGCCCCAGCTTTTTCATCCCTTTTCAGCATCAACTCCAACCCATTTAAAAATGAAAATTTTCACTTCGAGAGTTTTAAAATTGATACTAAGATTTTATAACTGAAATCCAAATAGCGTAAAAGTATAACTTTCAAATAGCAAAAACCACGCGGATGTTGTTTAAATCCCAAATTCACAACCACCCTGAGGCAAGCAAACAGAAGTGTACGATGAATTCCATAAACATTAATTCGAGTCCCTACAATTAACATAACATAAAACTAAGGGTAACACATAAAATTAACTTGACTCTATAGGCAACGAATTGGAAAATCTCAAATCCCTTACAACAACTATCTAAGAAGTTTAAATTAAAAAAATAAAAATAAAAATAAAAATTCACCTCCAGCCTCGTTTTATTTTCTTTTTCTCTTCTCCATTGTTGTTGTTCTTTTTTTGGTTGTTGCTGCCGCTAAACTAAGCACAGTTTGCACATTGAATCAAATTCAGTTCTGCTGTTCGTTCCTCTTACCATCCCCGGCACCATCCCTCTCGTCCAGCAACCTCCCGCCTTCCTCGTGGTCCCCCTGCGCCTTCCTCTGCGCCTCCTTGGCCTTCATCCCTTGCAGCTTCGCGTGGTTGTAATACGCCACCCCCAGGAACGCCAGCCCGTACCCCACCAGATTCACCGGCGTCACCGTGTCCTTGATCACCGACCACGAGAAGGCGATCAGAAGCCAGTCCTTGACCACCCCCGCCACATTCATCGTCAGCGCCGACGTCTTCCCCACGAGCAAGAACACCGCGAGGTTCAGCGCGAACGCGCACAGCGAATTCGTGCCGAAGACGACGAAATCGAGCTGGAAGGTGGAATTCTCCCTCAGAACAGGGTACTCCACGAGGATCCAGGGGATGGAGAGGAAGACGAGGCAGCACGGAGCGACGTAGTAGAGCGAGGTGATCGGGTTGAGCGAGATCCCCTTGGAGGTGAGGAGGATCTGGATCATGACGAGGCGCGTGGCCTCAAAGGCGACGGCGCCGAGCTGGAGGAGGACTCCCCAGGTGTCGAATCTAGCCTCGCCGTAGGCGGCGACGGCGACGCCGAGGGAGATGGAGAGCATGTTGAGCATGGTGTCGTTCTTGTAGGAGTCCTTGCGGAGGGCGACGCCGATGGAGTAGACGGCGACGGGCATGAGGGCCTTGAGCATCTGGATGAAGGAGACGGAGAGGTAGATGTAGGCGGAGTTGGAGAGCCAGAGGGAGAGGGAGTAGAGGGCGCCGATGGGGACGACGGAGGAGAGGTAGAGGCGGGAGGACATGGTGGAGGGGAGGTCGACGATGCGGAAGAGGCGGACGAGGAGGAAGGCGAGGAGGGCGCAGAAGGACATGTGGATCATGGTGAGGGAGATGGGGAAGGGCCAGTTGTAGAGCTTCTTGTCGAGGATGTACTTGTTGTACACGATCACCGTGAAGGAGAGGAAGATCCACACCGACACGTACGTGTAGGACAGGATTATCTTCTTCAGGACGCCCTCGCTCACGGAGGAGGAGGAGGAGGACGACCCGCCGCCACCGCCTTTTCCCATTCTTTGGAGATGAGGATGGGATGGGAGGAGAAGAAGAAGAAAGGGTCAGTGAGGAGCGAGGGACAAGTGTGGGGATTTTATTCTCACTCTTTTGATGCGGTAAAACTATAACTAACACACCTCTCTACTGGGGGAGGGAAGGGAAGGCAGCCACCACTACAATACAACCGATCAATTTTTCACTTTTTTATTTTAATTTTTTATTTTTGAATTGTTAAAAATATTTTTCATTTATTTCAAATTTTAAAAACTGTTATTTATCCTCTTTTGGACGTGGGATCATTCTATCAAATTTGAATCTCATCTATTGCTAACTTAAAAATGATATTACTATTTATTTGTTATGAGATAAAAATGATATTACTATTTATTTGTTATGAGGTACTGTCTCGACCACACCTTATTCATTATTAGATAGGGTTTTAATGAGGTGTAGACTTCATTCAAATGAGTTCATATAACATTACTCACTAATAAATATGGTGTTCGTCAATATAGTATTTCATATCAAATGAGTGTGCATAACATTTTTTTATTTTAAATTATTCAAAAGATAATTATCAATTTTAAAATGAAAGATTATATGTTAAGAATCTCCTCGGGCCTTTTTATCGTGTTATCTTCTCGTCCATCCACCGGGTGATAAATCTTTTTTAATAATAATCCATAACATAATAATCACCATAAGTAAGATATATTTGTTTTTCAATGCATTTGATATGGTTATAAGAGTTTTTGAAAAAAAATGATTTCTTGTGTGTTTTTTATGCACTTTTTTCAATGAATCATATCTGTTCGCGAGTAATTCGTATAAAGAATGAAGTTATTTGAACACAAGTAGAGGGTGAGGAAGGAGTCTTGATGGAAGTTTCAATGCTTAGACAGAAGCTCCAAGCAGGTTCCTCGCTTAGAGAGTGCGGCGACGGGGTGTACCTGTAAAGACATTCCAACACTCAAGTAAGTACAAATATTAGATGAGTTCTCTAGAGAGGAATGAGCGATACCTGGTGACCTGAAGTCGTGTGCTTTTATAGATGTGTTGGGATGTTTAGATAGAGATAGAGTGAGGGAAATTCGCACAACAGCTTCCCTCAATTATCTTTCCCCGCTTACCTAGGAGTTGGTTGCGGATTGGGAGAGGAGAAGTCGCAACTATCTCCTTTTAGCTTTGTTGGGCCGAACCGGACCCAGGGTCTTGGACCTGTGATCTTCTCCTCCTCTGGGCGTCATGAAACTCTCTTTTGGGCCAGTGCAAGCATGTGAGGAGAGCTTCTTTTATTCCTTAGTGGGTTGAGGCCTCTATGAGCCTTTTAGGGAATGTGAACTTCTCTCCCTTCTTAGAGAGTTAGAGCTCCCGAACCCTCGGTCTTTAGCCCATAACATTGCCCCCAAAGCAAGCTCGTTATATTAATAAGGAGTGTCGTGCTTTTGTCTTTCGGGCTCTTGTAGCTTGCTTTTGATTTATCATATTTTTCCTTTGAATTTCGTCGCTCCACAGGTATTTTTAGTAATGCTATTTGTAATTTTCGATTAGAATTTGTAGCCCTTACTATATTTTCTTTGACCATTTTTTTTCTAGAGCCTTAAAAAATATGACTTTCCCATTTTTCCTTCTTTTTTTTTTTTTAAAAAAAAATCTCAAACTCCATGCACCCCTTTTTCATTTCCCCCCCTAGTATTACCATATTTCAAATATTTCAAATCTTTCCCTTTCCCCATTTTTCATCTTCCCCCGCTTCTTCTTTCCACTCTCCCTCCTTACTTTCTTACTTCATTTCTCCATTTCCATACCTCCATAGAAATAGAGTGCCACCAAAGATCACCCCTATTCCACCGTCCAGCCGCAGTTGGCGTCCTCCTCCACCACCTTCTTCATCTTCACTTATTCCTCTTCAATTCTTCCTAGTGAGCCATTTCTTTCCTTCTTCATCTTTTTGTCTCTCTTCCATATCTATGACCACCCCTGGGCCTTTAATTTTATTTATTTATTTATTTTTAGGGGGGTCGGTCCTATAACTGGCCTGACTTTTTTCTTTTCTTTTCTTTTTGGAGCCAGTGGTACGACCAACCCTATGCACTTTTTTTTGGGTAGAGAAGTCACCAATTAGGCTCTTTGTTTGTTTGCCAAACTTCTATGAAATTTTTTAAACTTAGATTGTGGTGATTCTTTGTAGGTATGGTGAGGGAAACCAGTTCCTCAGTAGAGGATTATTGCCCTATGAGGCCTTGTGATAGGGAGGCATACGAATGTGCCTTCCCCGAGCTATTAGGCTTTCCTTCTCGCTTGACAGCTGAGGAGTTGAGGGAGAAAGGTGGTCTTCATGAGTTGTCAGTTGGTGGTCTCTCTGACGACAAATATGAACTTCAGCTACCTTCCGCTTCGGAGAGACCTTGTTTTTCTCATGAAGACGAAGACAAGTTTATTTAGCTCGTGTATTTTTTGCATCCTTTGTTTATACTTGTTTTTTTAATTGTGTAAACAATTTAGTTGCAAGTTAATCATTTTGATAGCCTCCAAGTTTGCATCCAAGATTGATTTTTGGGCATCATTTTTTTTTGCCATGGCTTTCGAGTGAGGAATGTCTCCCTTTGATTGGCCCTTAGGCCTTTGTTTGGGAAGGTAGTTCTTCCTTATATATGCAATATGTAGAGAAATATAAATTTTTTTTAATAATGACTGGGTTGTGTACCGTTCAACATTTGGGCCGGTTAAAAACCCTCCAAGGAAACTTGGGTTGAGGAGGAGTAGGTTTGCAACAATGTTGTTAGCTTCCATCACAACACCTGTAGAAGGGGAAATCTGACACTTATGAGACAATATCAAGTTCCCATAAACAACGCCAATGTTCGCAAGTAATTCGTATAGGAAATGCATTTTCTTGAACACGAGTAGAGGGTGAGGAAGGCACCTTAACGAAAGCTTCAACGCTTGGACAGAAGCTCCAAATGGGTTCCTCGTTTAGAGACTACGGTGGTGGGGTGTACTTACAAAGGTATTCCGACGCTCAAGTAAGCACAAGTATTAGGTGAGTTCTCAAGAAAGGAATGAGTGATACCTGGTGACCTGAGGTCATGTGCTTTTATAGTTGAGCTGGGATGTTTAGATAGAGATAAAGCGAGGGAAATTCGAATAACAGCTTCCCCGACTTATCTTTCCTCGCTTACCTAGGAGTTGGTTGTGGATTGGGGGAGGAGAAGCCGCAGCTACTTCCTTTTAGCTTTGTTGGGCAGAACCAAACCCGGGGGTCTTAGGTCTGTGACTTTCTCCTCCTCTAGGCGTCATGACGCTCTCTCTTTGGGTCAGTACGAGAATGTAAGGAGAGCTTCTCTTACTCCTTAGTGGGTTGAGGCCTCTATGAGCCTTTTAGGGAATGTGAGCTTCTCTCACTCCTTAGAGGGTTAAAGCTCCCAAAACCCTCGATCTTTAGCCCGTAACAATATTAAACACCAAATCATATATATATATATATATATATATATATATATTATGTAGAAAAGATAAACAAAAGAACGAACTAACCGCTAGGACTAGGAACAACTCTTGGAGGATGTAGTTAAAGGAAAAAATTGCTTCTATACGAATCTATGTACAACAATGAATAATGCTAGGTGTACAATTCAAATACTGTCAACCATGCTATCAATCCATGGTCGATATAGTGACATCAAGTGCATAAAGTTTGGCACATACATGTATAAACTTTTCTACACATATGCGTAATTTTTTTTAAATACAAAACCAAATCAAATCGAATATGCAAGACAGTAAATAGCAAAAAAATAATTGTCGCATTCTCTCTCCATCTCCTCACTCACACTCTACCATGCACAAACTTTTGAACTGACGTGTACAAACTTTTCAACAACAAAAAAAGTGACGAAAATGTAAATGAAAACGAAGACGAAAAAGAAAATTTTTGTGTTCACATGCACAAATTTTTGAACAAGAATGCACAAACTTTTGACCAACTCACAGACTTTTAAACAAGTATGAACAAATTTTCCTAGCATGATTGATCATATAAATTTTTGAGGGAAATTTTTGAAAACCCTCAAATATCTTCTCCAACCTAAATTAAAATTTCCAAAAACATAAAACCTTTTAAAATCTTTCATTTTCTTCCCTTTTTAATTTTCATTCTAAATCCAACTCTTATTTAAACAAAGTCATCCAGGTCAGTCAATTATGGTCCCTTGAAAGGTCATCTACTGAAAAAATGCAAGTGAAGTATGATACGCACAAAGATTCACCCCGTACAGCTCGCTGCTTAGAGACATGCCAAGTCGTCTATCTCAAGATTTTGTGGAAATTAGTAAGAGTTTAAGAGCACCGTGGATTGATTTTGTCAATGTTAAAGTACAAAATCCTCCAACGTGCTGTGCACTTCGAAGTCATTGGCGCAAATGTTGGGGTGTTGATTTTTAACTAAAAGGTACCGCGTTGCTTCTTAGCATTCGTTGATATGACAACCTTCTGACTTTTCAGTCATTTATGCATTAATTGCATTGTTTATTTCACTAAATGGAGTAATGGTGCGCCAACACAACCCTCAAGCTGCTAGCATTCAGAGCGGATAATAATTTTCAGCACCACTTATTCCATTTTCTTTGCCAAACTTCCTGTACTCCGATACATTTCCGTAAAAATATTTGATACTAAACACTACATGATTTTAATTGTATTTTTATACTTCTATTATTTCCTAACCTTTTTTTTTTTTTGGTGTCCGTTGATAATGTCGTGACTCGTGTGAGCTTATTTTTCTTTTTCTACTGATCAATACTTTACCCGGTATGGTAGGTGAGGACCAAGACCCATCTTTTTTATGTGGGGTCAGTCTTCCACAAAAGGCCACTCTATTTTAGTACTTACTTGTTACTAGATTGAAGAACATGTCCATTTGACATTGACACCGGACCATTGCATTTGGGTGGGCAAGAGTAATTTAAGGTGAGATTTTTTTTAAGAAAAGTAAAGTAAGAGATTTTTTGTTAGATCATTAAAGTAAAAATGAGTCTCACTTTTATTTTAATGATTCAATGTTCTCACTTTATCCTCTAAAATAAGATATCTCGCTTTTATAGGATCTCAATCTCATTTAGGTTCCAAATATTCTTGGTGTGAATAACTCTAATAGAAATGTTGTGTGAACAACTCTAATTAGCAATGGAAAAATGAAAAGAAAAAAATGAACAACTCTAATTTATGCAACACTTTTGCCAATGTTGTCTCTGGCAACACTACCTTATACAAGGTTAAGTGCGTTGCGTATTTAATTTTATGCAGTGTTTTATCTACTCTCTTTGTTTATAAATTACAAGGTTTAAAAAAAAGTTGTCTTAAACACTCAAGGACACAACTTTAATGTGTTTCCTAAAATTAATATATCAATAGCATACAAATAATAAAAATGTTTAGAATACTAGTATACTTACTAAAGTTTTGGTTACCACTTAATTTTAGATTAAACAATATTGCACCTGAAAATTAAAAGCCTCCCACTCTACCCCACTTATAATCATAGTTATTAAACTCGACCTGCTAACCGATTCAATCGAGGACCCATGGGTCACTGTGTCAAATGTTGAAGTAGATATAATTATATATATATATATATATATATATATATATTAAAATATAAATAAATATAATTAAATGATACAAATAATTAATAATTTAACATTATATATATAATTATTAGAATATCCTAAAATAATAGCATATTTCTAGTAACAATTTAGTTATATAATAATATATCTAGTTTAAGGGACATCATTGCACATCATAATAAATAGCGTAGTGGCAAGCATAAGCTTCCTCTTCCTGATGGTCACGAGTTTAACTCTTATATTTGATAAATTTAAAAATTTTGAATTAATTTGTCCCATGAAACTTATGAATTGACCGGCTCATGCAATTAAATGCTAGTTTGAAGGCATGTTCGAACCATGGGTCCAATCGTACTAGACCAAGATTTGGTGGTCCAACCAGGATCCAGTTCTTGGTCTAATTGGTCGACCCAATCTGGAAACTCTTGAGAGGCATTCCCTTTAGTATCAAGATTATGCAACATTTTCACACATTGTCGTAGGCATGCACATATACAATGAATGGAGGGCATTAGCATAGAAGTGAATAAGGACAACACTCAATAGTGTTGCCATAAGCAATAATATGCAATAATAAATAGTTGTTTCCAAAAGAAAGTCTACCACAATGTTTTTTTGTTGAAAGCCTATTGTAACGCTAAATTGTACAAAAAAATGGTGCATATAATGCGCAACATGAGTGGATGCAACACCCCAGCAAAGGGTAGAAAACGTTGTCATTGACTTTCAGCAACGCTTTTCGTCTTAGCACAACACTTTTCAAATTTTGTTGAAAGCCAACAATGCTGCAGTGTGGTATAAAGTGTACATAATACTAATGAAAGAAACCAACATCGTTGCAAAAAGAAACCAACATGTTTCTATAAGAAAAAACCAACGTGTTTGGTAAGAAACGCCAACATGTCCAATAAAAGAAACCAACGTGTTCGAAAAAAAGAAACCAACACGATTATGCTTAATTTAATAAGTTAAACTTATGTTAATTTAGTTTTACTTCACCAACATAAAGATTTTCTTTGTTGGAGTAAAAAAAGCAAACTAGCACTAATGAAAAAGAAACCAACATGCAAAGAAACCAACATAACAATTTTGACGAGTTGTTCACATGATTTAACTTTGTTTTCAAAAAAAAAAAACTAATATGACTGAAAAAGAAATCAACATGTTTCTGTAAGACAAACCAGTATGCTTAAGAAAAATAACCAACACGACTCTAATTAATTTACAAGAAACCACCATGACATGACTAAAAGTGATTGAGTTGAAGGAGTGGTGATGTGTACACATTTATTAGTGAGAGTTAGAGTAGAAAAGAGAGAACATGAGTTGGGATGTGTGAGAGTTATTAATTTTTCTTTATTTATTATGTGTGGGACTCACTTTATTTTGGTGGTCATATAGTGGTCATAAAACTTGTTATACATATAGTATTCTTGTGTTCTTATTGACTATTACTTTTCATTTTGACGTGAGGCCCACTTTTATCCGTGTTTTATACGGCGATTCTACGTTGGCTTGTATTTTAGTCGTTCTAGCATTTCTAAATCTTCAAAGTTCTAATGCATTTTATGATTCAGATTTTAATTTTATTTTGGTTAAAATTTTAGTCGTTACTTATATAAAAAAAATTAGCGAGTAGTTAGTTCTTATAAAATTCAAAACAGTCAAATTAGTTTTTTACAAGAATTTCACTCAAATTAGTGATAATTTTTTTTGAGTTAATGCTTATTTCAATCCTTAAAACTACAGGATTGAGTGATTGTTGTCTCTAATTAAAATTCAAAAGTTGACTTTTTAATCCCTTAAATTGTAGGTCATAGGCCAATTAAGTTAATCATTTAGTTATTGTGTAGTCATTTTTTTGCAAATTTGTCACATTAAATGAGATTGTGATAATATCCGGGGCTTTAAATAAGAGATTTTAATAATATCCGGGGCTTTAAATAAGATTATGACATCATTTGAACATTTATAACTACAAATCTTGATTTTACTATAACTTCAATTGTAATTGCAAATGCTCCCGCAACTTTTTTTTTCCCCTTTCGATGTTCCATTGAAGGCTTAAACCCAACAAAGCAAACAAGTACAACAAGGGATTCCCATTGTGCTCGCATAACCTTGCAATCTCATGTGTGATATCAAGTGTTGCCACAATTTATTTGTGGTATCAATTATTGTTATAGTCTTATTTAATACAATATATTAGTAAAAACGTGACGGAAGTAAAATGACTAACTTGATATATAATTTATAATTTCAAATATTAAACTGTGAGATTTAAATTTTAAGAAGGACTAAAGCGCGTGTATGGTATGCAAATATTTGTTAAAGTGCTGTTGGGAGGTCATATCATGATCAGTTAGGTCAAATTTGTTAGGGCTCCAATAATTGCCTAACTTGGACGCAGCCACCATTCAGTTGATTAATCAAACATCTTCGTCGACGGCCAAAAAAGACAAGGAAAGATGCAAATCCCTCAACCAAGACAACCTAAGCCACAGGCGCAGACTGAGTGACAGTGATAACATATATTGACGTGTCCAAGTCATGCTGTTAGAGGCTTCTAATACCCCTGCCTAGTGCCTACAGTGAATCTGAGGCACACAAGAAGGACCATATAGTTACAATGTTGCCGTCATTTCCTTGACCTCCATGCACGAAAAGGGTTCTTAATTAATTTCTTGAAACATGAATGGGGTTGGCTTGCCCTGGTAACGTGCTTATTAGATGAACAACATTAATTACTATCCAACTATGATATAGCAGGGGCAGCTTACAACACCCAGAAGTCAACAAACAGAAGATATACCCAATACGAAATCAATTATCAGATCAAATTTTTTTTTACAACATAGGATATATTTTATTGAATTAGATTCTTAGTTACTTAGGATTATTTCCTGCCTTCTATAAGAAATTGTAACATATTCTAGGATTAAATAAGTTTTTAGTATGTAATAAATTGAGAATTTTGGTTTTAGCCCTTAATAAGTATTTTTTTTTATTTTAGTCCCTAATAAATTAATTTTTTATTTTTCGTCCCTGCTATTAGCTTGTTCTGTTATTTGTAAATATGGCAGACGAAAGTCAAAGACAACATTGCTTATGTAGCACCTTACTTATCCACGTAGCATAAAAACATTTCTTAAATAAGTTTTTAGTACTTAATAAATCATAAATTTTGGATTAAGTCCCTAATAAATCAAAAGTTTTGGTTTTAGCCTCTAATAAAAAAATTTTGGTTTCAATCCTTAATAAATTTATATTTTTATTTTTTGTCTCTATTAGTAGCTTGATCAATTAAGCAAAAAGAAATCAATAAGCCGCTTCTCCCTTATCTCAAACACTCCCTTATCTGTCCCATAACTACTGCTTATCACCTCTCACCTACCACCACGATTCTATCTTTCAACTACCACACCATCAACCGCAAGTCACTGCCAAAAAACCATGTTGCCGAGAAGAAAACCTCAAAAGACGTGTCCTCCTCAATGGCATCATTGGCGAGGCAAGAAGAGATTTGTAGTGGCACCTCCATCACTTCCTGACTTCTAGGAGCCACCGTCATTCATCCCTCATGAGACTATTGTCAATCCTCAGATTTGTGAGGAACCACATCGTCGTTGTCACTATTAGGACCTTGACATCAACCGCACGAGCCACTTCCTTAACCATAAGTCACATAGTCCTATCAACATTGCTCAAACACTACTAAGAATGGTGGTAGTGACACAATGGTTTTGTCATTGGCTTTCCAAGTTTTGCTCTAGCTTGTGATTTATGTGATTTTGTCTTAGAATGTGAAGGTTTTGGCTATAGGGTTTGAGAATTTTGATGATTGGAAAGGATAGAGGTGGAGATTCAGTGGTGGGTGGTGGGGGTTGTGGGTGAGTGTGAGTGGGGGTGGGGAGACTTTGTTGGTGGTGGGGACGATGGAGGGGAAAGGGAAGAGGGAAGAGGAGAGAGTGGTGGTTCAATGATATTAGGTGTTGACTCTAGTGGTAGTGATAACAACTGATGGATGGTGGTGGAGGGATGAGAAAGATGAAGATGAAGCATGATAAAATGTGTATTTGGGTTAATGAAGTGAGGTGGGTTGATATTTGGGCGAGCATATGTGATATGTTTATGGGTTTCTTGTAGGTTTGGGTTATGTGGCACATGCAATTCATGTGACACTAGTTACATGACAATTAGCCATCCAAGTTAACAGTAAACAAAATATAAATAAAAAATTATTAAGGGCTAAAACCAAAATTTTTGATTTATTAGGGACAAAAACTAACATGTATAATTTATTAAGGACTAAAAACTTATTTAAATAATTTTTTATGCCACGTGGATAGGTGAGATGTCATATAAGCATGATTGACTTTGATTTTCGTCTACCACATCAGTAATTAATAGACTAAGTTGGTGACAATAACAAAACATTAAAAAGAAAATATTTATTAAAGACTAAAATTAAAATTTGGGATTTATAATAAATTAAAATTTTATTTAACCCAATATTCGGTTACCGTACATAATTCATTTGTAATAATCATCGCAAATAAACCATTTCATATCATGTACATTGTACTGTCTCTTTATTTTCTTGTTGAAAACAAAGAAAGGACAAAGGAAAATAATGGTCAGATCTGGTTTGTTGGCTGCAATTTTCTTTTTCCGCATTGAACAGCATTAATACAGAAGACCCTAAGCAAATAGGTCCCCTTTTCAATGCATATAATACAATATATACGGGACCATTAATTAATTGATAGCATAAAATATTGTGAAGGAAAAGAAGAAAACAAGGGTGTTAAATGTGAATGGTACAGTCTAAGAATAATCTTATTGAACCACATTATAAAAAGAGATGAAAATGCTGTCTCCATTAAATTAGGTTAAATGGATTTGTCCAAGTGCACAACCAACCCAATCCATCCAGACTCATTTCGACTTTTGTGTGTATTTGGATTAACGTATTTTAAGTACAAAATAGTTTATTATAAAAACTTTGTTTTAGATAACTTTTAAAAAATAAGCGTTTATTTTTTAAAATAAAGTTGTTTATTCAGCTAATGAAATCTTAGCCCATAGGACAAAATGGACGTTTTTACTCTTTTGCCCTTATGACAAAGGCAGCGTGACAATGACACGTCAGATTCGCCAATACGGTTGACGAATTCAGTGCAAATTCGCCAACAAGTCTGGCGGATTCAACACAAATTTGCCATATGGAAAATTAGTATAAAACTCATGCACGGGAATTTAATCAATTGATGATATATATGTAAAATAAATTTTTAATAAAGATTAATAAAAATAAATAGTGTTAGCATCGCTGAGAAATGATTAAAAATTTTGAAGATATGAATATTAGTCTTGACCAGCAACGTATAAAGGAAAATATTCATGAACTAAAATTATATATTAAAAAAAATCATCATCTCTCTTCCTTCTCCTTTTTTCTCTTTAAGAAAATGTTTAATATTATCTAGTCTAATTTCTTACACTTGGATTTCAAATAAATAAATAAATAAAATCATATATTAGTGCAATGCTCTTCTATGAGTATTAGAGAAGAGACTGCCATCGTTTTTCTTTGGTGGTTGTCCCACCCTATTTTCTTTTTTGTTATCTAAATTTGTTCTTGTGTTTTCTTTCGCTTTTATGGGTGTTTATGTTTCCTTTTGTGGTGCTTTTTTCTCTTTTATGATTGTAATTTTTTTCCTCTTTTGCGGTGTTTTCCTTTTTTTTTTTATGGTTGTTTTCGTTTTTCTTTGTCATGAGGTTTCGTTTATAGGGGTCTTACAAATAAAGAAAAAATTCATATTTATTGTAAAAGGAAGCGTGATGCATTCTTCAAGTTGCAGCACTAGTATTGTTGGTCTTCACTCTTCAATATGAAAGATGCTTAGATATCAATAATCTTTAAGCAAGAAAAAAGTTACAGATCTTTGGTTAGGTCAAAATGAAAGGTGTATTTATATCTTATTAATGTTAGATTTGATGTATGATTTTTAATTTATAAGTGTTGTTTGGCTACTTTATGAATAAAATCCTTTTTCTTGTAAAAAAAATGTAAAGATACTAAACTCTAATTATACTAAAATCTAATTAGCGCGATGTGCGACAAGATTATAGATAGTTGATATAATATTAATTTTTATAACCATATATCTTACTTTAACCTCCATGAATTGCAGGTCAATATACATAGTAGATGTAGTAATTATAATTTGGTGCAATTGTATGACAATCACTATTTTTTTAAACTTTTTTTGATTGAGTTGTTTAACAATCACTATGAATTGAAGTAGAATTAAATTATTGTATCAATAGAATTTCAGAATTTAAAATGAAACAAAAATTGCACTTCTACTCTCATGTTAGAGTTACAAATTGTGAACACCGTATTTTGTCCTACAAAAATTAGCAAAAAGTAACCCAAAAATAGCCTTTATTTTAATTTATCTTTTTACACTTTTTTTTTCTTATTTTTAAATAATTTTTTGTTTCCATTTTTTAAAAATAATTTAAAATTTAACTTTCAATTTTTTTTTTCAAATTAGCATTTTCAAATATCAAATATTTTTCAAATCACTTGTTCTCTTACTTAAATTTCAACCTCTTACCTCCAATTCAATTTTCAAAATCAAATCTTCCTAAAAATTCTTTGTAATCTTATCCTAACCACTTCACAAAACTCCCTCTCCATTTCTTCTATAAAATCAACATTTACAACACAAGAAAAGGGGGGCAACCACTGCAACTACCATTATCCAACACTACCACTTCTCAACCTCTCCTTCTAATCCCATCACCATCTTCACCATCTTCAAACCCACAACATCACTTCATCAATCTCCATAACCTGCAACTCACCATCACAATCCAACTTCCACAGCAAACCAAGTCCCTGCAAATCCTTCACCGCCATCATTAAAACTCCATTGCTCTCCTCAACACCACAATAACCATCATCCTTTCATCCAAATTACAACCTCTCCGTCATCCCTCACACGAGCCTAAACATGGACCTCGAACCCTCACCACAGAACCATAATCCAACTAGCTGCCACACCTTAAATAACTGTGACCTCACAACCATCACAACAACAAAAAGGTAATTTTAATTTGCAGCAGTTCAAAACATAATTTTGCGGCAGTTTGAACTGTTGCTAAACAAACTTTTGCAGCGATTGGCTATCAGCTGCAATTCTGTGCGTCAAGAGATCATTCTACGACGGTACTCAACAACTACTAGAATAACCACCACGATATTTTTTGCAGCGGTTCTCAACTGCCGCTATGTTTAATCTTTAATTTTTAAATGTAATATTTGCATCAGTTTTTAACCGCCGCTATTTTTAACATCTAATTTTGAAAAATTATTTTTGCAACGGTTTTCAACTGCCACTATGTTTAACCTTTAATTTTTAACTATTGTATTTACAGTGGTTTTAAACCGCTGCTATCTTTAAGTTTCAATTATTCTTTTGCTCTGTACCTAAGAGCTAATATTACCGATTACTTTAATATTTATTTGATTTCCTATTTGTTATGATTTAAAATCTTCAATTTTTAGTTTATATATTTTATTTTATTTCTTTTACTTCATTTCTCTTCCTATAAATAAACTCTATTGTTACTTATTTAATCCTACAAGATAATTCGATCGTAAGAGCAATAAACTTGAATAACCTCTATGAATTTGATTTATGGTAAGACCAATAAACTTAACAAGCTAATCATCTCAAGGTCAAAAAACCAATTATCAACATCATCCAACACAAAATATCCAACTTAAGACCAACTCAAACTATAGGTTATAAGTCATTACCAACACAAAATACCAAAACATCCAAGCAAAATATAGGTGTTAAGTCATTGCCAACACAAAATATCAAAAACTTAATAACAAAATGAAATCTAACTTAAATATCCTAACAAACATCACTACTTCTACTTTACAAGATAATAATTTCAAGGTGCACAGGAAATTTCTAAATCAATAAGCTTGAACGAAATATTGAATACTGTTTCTTCATTGCTATGCTTTGGAAATTTAAGTATTCTCCCAGCAGTGGTATTATTTGATGCATCACAATCTTTGGTTCCTTCTTTACATAGCTGAACACCAAGCCATGAATTTTTCACCTGAACTCAATAACCAAGGCAAATAAGTTTAAAACAAAATAACATAAAATCAAGAAATCAGAATCATGATTTAAAGTTGGAAGCAATTGAGAAATTCATTCACCTCCAATGATAAAGAGGGATTGTCAAGTATTGAGTACTCTCTAATATCTATTTCAAGGCCAAACTCTTCCTCTGGGAGTTTTTTCAACATGACATTCACCTGCAATGTAGTGCATGCATTTCCATAGCAGCATATGGCAGTGATGATAAAATGCTTTACTTACGTAAACGCAGGAGAGGCAGATAAAAAACACACACACATATATATACACACACACACGCACACACCTCGAATACATGGTCTAGAGGACAAAGAAAAGATTATCTAGTCATAGACCCTTCTAGAACACCGGGATGGCGATACCATAGCCTATCGATCCTGCACCATAGTGGGGGCATGACCTAAACATACACAAAGATCCAACTTGAAGAAAAATATATAGAATTTATGAAGTTACAATACGCTACCAAAAGAGAAGCCATTAAACTTAATCAACAAAATCAGCATTTATGATCCCAGAAATTAGTTCTTACCAGTGCTCTGTTTAGAAGGGAAGCAATTGCAAGTGCAGTCCTAATCTGTTTAATCTGTACAACAAATATGACAAGATGTTAAATCATAATTTACCTTAAAATGCAAACATCAAAAGGATCAGGTCGATACGTACATACTTGGTAATTAAGAGTAAAATGTTGCTATGTTGCTTATAACATTAAAATTAGATTAAACTAATTGCTATGTTAACAGTTTCAGAGTCAATAAATAAGGCACAATGGAGTCAAATCAGTTAATCACTTAATCTAGATCAGATTTCTTTTTTTACTTAATCACATAAGGCACCAATAAATTCCCTAACCCCACACTCATACACAATTGAATTCCGTGGCATTGTAATCCATGACTTATCCATGGTATCAATATTAGAATTTTCCTACTGAATTCAAACAAAATATAATATTATGTGCAATACTGAAAGTTTTCTATTTACTGATATCTCTAACAAATAGAGCAAGAGCAAGGATTACCACATATGTTCAGAATTAATCATCACAAAATTCATAAGCAGAAGAGGAACAGACACATTGATTACCACTTCTTATTTACAAGTGGTTTGAGAATGAACGGTGTACCCTAGTAAACAATGTTTTACTGGAACATTTTCAAGAACTATATATACAATACAAACAAGACTCATGAGAATGCAGATAGGACCTAAGATGCTATTCCAATTCCCATCTTCTTCACAACTATGAACATCCTTTAATTCTTTTCCTTCTGTTATCATTCAGGTTAAGATGCTGATTTTGCTAATCCAACAAATCAGACAGTTGTTTTTTTATTTAATTAATTGTTACGGAAGAAACCAATGTCAACAAGGTGAAAAACTCATCAGTGAATTTTTATTCAAGATACATTGGATTCAGTCACATCAAAATTACGATTGGCATCTAGTGAATCCCAAAATAAGCTTCATGGAAGTTAGAGTTTCCTAATCCTTACTTAAAGATTCCCAATTCACTTTCAAGCCACAAATGTTGTAGGATTATAGACAAATTGCTAAGCTTAAAATAAAATGCTAATTTGGTATATATGATATGCATACATCAAGATATGAAACTGAAACATAACAAGAAGCTGAATAGCATAATATAAGACTAATGTGTCTTGAGATTATCACAGTCCCGCAACAAAATCACACCATACAGAGACAAATACATGAAAAGTTCCACAAAAAGAACCATCTTTCAATTACCAGAAGGCAGTATAATTGAAGAAACCGGTTGCTGTAACCAAGGCAACACTTGCTCCAAATGTTATGTTGATTTGGTCTATTGACAAGTAATTGTTAATAGTCTTTCAATAAATCAAAGTAACATCAAATTCATGTTTTTGTAGAAAGCAAATGATAGCTATTTGTTATGTCAAATTAGCACGAATCTATATCATTAGGCATTCATGTCAGTTTAACATTATCATTGATTCAGGAAAAATGAAATTAGCTGAGACCTTAAATAAGAGGATGATGATGAGTAAAAATGGAGCAAAAATATAACAGAATGAAGTTATTTAATAAGATGGATACTAAATGTAAAAGAGGTCATATGCTAAAGCTTTACGACATTCTAATTTTGATATGTACCACTTAAACTTTCTGCATGATAAATGGCTCAATACCAAGTTTAGTGCATAGTTGTAACCTTACTATTCAATATAACTTTGAAGTATGTATAAAATAACTAAGTAGAGCAGAGAACAGAGAACAGAACAGATAAACAAGTATAAATAACCTTCGATGTCGATGTCATTTAATTGTGCTAGTGGAAAATCTACACTTGTTGTCACTGCCCACTGCAAATTAATAAGAAATCATCAAAATGTTATCAAATGAAAAGGAAGCATATTCCAAATGAAAAGGAAAAAATTGAGTAACCTTTTCCCTCATCATAAACCCTGAATAAATGCAGAGAAACCGAAATCCTTGCCGAAAATTTCAAACTCTTGCCCCCTACAATATTGAAAACCAATGAAGCTAGTTCAAACATTATTGCAAAGCTAAGCAACACACATGCAAACTCAATGGCGGTACCAAATATGGTTAATAGTAGTAGCATTAGCACTACTACTACTATTCATACATACATAATTTTTTTCCCTTAAATCTAGATTGCAACCTGGTCTCATACATACATACATACATACATACACATACATGTACATAAAGGATTAGTGGTTGCAACACATTATTGAAGATGAGGATATGACAAGCATCCATAGCTAAGTTAACAAAAATAGACTCCGATGCAAAGAGAGAATACCTTGAAAGTGAAAGGGAATGAGAAAAGAAAGAAAGAAAGACGAGATACTCTGTAATTACTCTCTCAACCAATCTTTTGTTTCTCAACTAAGTTTTTACGTAAATATCCTATCCAGGAATCACTTCAAACATTATATTGCACATTTTGGAATGTCTTATTTGCACTGTTTTAAAAGCTTAGGAGATTAAATTGCACATTTTATAACACTAAGAGTTAAGTGCACAACGGTGTAAGTTGCTATAAACAAATTTGAAAAATCTTATTATTGATAAGTTGAAACTTTGATGTGTATATACGTACTCCTTCAATAATATAAAAAATAGAAATTTACTTGAAAGGGTAAGAAATATAATATAAGCTATAAAAAGAATGAATTCAAGATTTGTTATCATATTTGTGAGACAGTAATTATTGCTTGTGCGCTATTAGGCTCTCATTTGATAACATATTTGTATGTTTTTCTACTACACTAGTAAAATAAATAAAGAAGCAGCCCATGTCAATGTTTGGTCGGGGTTTCAATACCTTATTCGCCACTTTATATGATTGACGCATATAGCTATGTCGTAATGGTAGCTCAAAAAAAATTATTAAAAAAAAAGTTATTTTAAATTTTTTTACATGTATATTAGGGTTAAATATGTTTTTAATCCTTCATTAGTTTTAAAATTTGTGTTTTACTCCTTATAATATATTTTGCTACAAATCATCCCTCAAAATTTTTTTTATAAGATTTTAGTCCTTATTGTTATGTTAAGTCGTTAACTACTTAATTTGACCACATGGCAAAAGGTGAGAGAAGGGGGGAGGAGAGAAGCAGGTGAGGGTGGGTGGGTGGGTGAGCTCGCTTTGCTAGCAGCGGGCAGCGACTCACGGAGTTGTAACAGAGAAGAAGAAGACAGCAAGCGTACTCTGAGAGCAATGCGGGAGTAAGCATATAAAACAATGGTTGAGTTAATCATACGTGGCATATGTGACACCTGACCTGCCACGTGGCCAAGTTAATTGTCATGCTAGCAATTAAAGGCTTAACATGATCACATAGACTATAAAATCTTACAAAAAAATGTGTTTATGAAGGACGATTTTTAGCAAAAAAATTTATGAAAGGTAAAATACAAAATTTAAAATTTATGAAAGACTAAAAACAAATTTAACCTTATAAATTATAATAAAAAATTATTATTTTTTATTTAAATAGTTTAAACAGATAGGCTCTAGTTTTCTGGGTGTTATTGTCCCAATTATGAATTTTTTTTTTAACCTAAGGTAAATGTATTGCATTCATTATTCAAATGGGTAACAAATATAAGGAGGTCCAAATGACCAAACGCACTCTAAAGAAGGGGATTTCCTACACAACTGACATAATATAAGATACGATAATGTTAAAGAAAAGACATAAAATTAAAGTGGAATTAACCTACTAATCCTAAACATGACAATCAACTCGAGGGGAATTACTTATTGATTGCTAATCCCAGTGCCCAATCATTAGCAACACACACCTTCCCTAAGTCATTGTTTGATTTCTCCATAGTCATTTTCTTAGCAGAAGGATCAAACAAGGCAAATTTGTGGCTGTAATTACTTAAGTTTTTCCTCATCGATCTCTTTTACAGAGGGTCGGTCATTGCATCATTGTTACCTAGAGAGCCAAAGTAGGCCAATTTGGAATCCTGCTTCTTTGATTTTGAATTTTTCAAGCATGTCCCATAGTTGTACATGAATGGGAGCATGAGAAAAATTCTCATCCTTAATAACCATATCCCCACACCGATTTTCTAGATTTAGTACGTAGTTTTTGAAGAGCCAGAGGTTACCTTTTTCTATCTTGAATGCATCCAAATTCTTGTCTGCGAGAAGGAGTCTGACACCACTGCTAGGTTGTCTATAAGAAGATCCGCCATCATCACCCATGAAGCTTTGTCAGAGAGTTGGGGCAAGAGCAGCAATCACGTTAGGGGAAACCTCCAACGCATCATACCTTGTGGGATTCTTGTTGAGTTAGTAAAACGACAAGGTAGACAACGCATGAAGGCAGTTGAGGACACATGAGGATGACTGAGGACACACGAGGGTGGTTGCGAACGCACGAAGGCGACTGAACGCTTGGTCAACAATATATGAGCTAAGAGGCAATGAGAGAAATCCTACCGGCACAATTTCATTCTTTGCTAGGGTTTCTTAATAGTAAGTTGGGGGGTTGTTTCCTTCCCAATTATGAATGTTCTTGATGAGTATCTGTAATGAGTAGGAATGGATCATAGGCCCAATAACCCAATTAGGGAAGTCTAGACTAGTATAAATAGGAGATATGAATTATAAAGGGGTATGGAAAATTTGTATTAGACTTATCCTACCTCTCTCTCTCTAGGATTTCTTCTCTTTAATCATCTCCTTCCTAAGGAGGTTTTCCATCATTGTCCATTGCCTTTGTAATTCAAACACAAAAAAAAAGCAGAAATTATCACAATTATATCATTACTCTCAGAAATTATTCTATTCTCTCTACAATTCCTCTTATACAATTTTACTTCGTTACAAATGGTGCTTTCATTGACCACCATGCCTACCATCCACGATGGAGACATCAACTCATCCTCCACACCCGAAAATTCAGAAAATGCAGAAAAATCAGAAGAGAAACTTCCACTATTCGACGGCGAGCACGGCTACTGGTGGATCCTTAGTGCGTGGAAGCTTTGGAAGGCCAGAGGAGCGTCAGAATTGTAGAGGTTGTTGCAGGTTGAAGAAGGATTGTCTGGCCGCGATCTGACTTGGTTTCGGCTATAGCGTCGGCAGAATCCGTCGGCAGATTGGAGGACTTTCGAGGTAACATTCCTATACCGTTACCAGCAAGATTTCAGATCAATTTTGCCATAAATTGGTCAAACTGAAGTTGCAGAGTGGGAAATTGATTGGGAAGAAATGATAGAAAAATTCAGATAAGAAGTACAGAGCCAATCAATGCTACCAAAATCAGAAGCAAAAATTCTAGCAAAGGCACAAACAAAAGTTCAAAGCAATCCAGAGGCAAAATTCAATTCAACAGCAACAGATCAAGAATTAAAAAAATTCAGATCCAAAAAATCAACACCAGATGCAGAAATCAATTATGGTAGCAGTAGAAACAAAGGAAAATCCAACCGCAACAAACCAAGAATCTAAGCAGCAAGAAGAAAACCAACCTGAGATAGTTCTGAGGTCAGATCTAAGTGAAGGAGGGGAGGACGAATGGCAGATTCCCCCACCGGAGCCACCAGATTCGTACGGTGGAGACGACATCGTGGTGGCGTAAGCACAACGTCAAGGGCGGAGGTGTTCGTTGAAAGTGCTCGAGCAGCGTTACAGGCGGCGATGGTGGAGTCGTCATCAACGTCAAACGATGATGTTCATGGTCACGAAAACACCAAGCCCTCACCGACGACGTCATCAAAAGCAGAAGTCACGGTGATCCATGGTGAAGTTGAGGCGACGAAGTGTGGCGTGGAGGCAGCGGCGTCTGGCGGCGAGGGGAGGAAGATGAAGGGAGATGTGAGCGGAGCGAATCCGGCACGGTGGCTGGCGAGACGCGCGGCGACGAGCACAGGCCCCGACACAGCGGACAGAGGCAATCCAGGGTCGTTACGCTAGGAAGAAGGCGATGATCATACGCGCCTTAGACGAGGGCACACGCAACCGACCTTACGGTCACTGCCTCGCTGCTAGGATCGAGAAGGACTCCGCCAAGAAGACCGCGATGAAGCCTTGCATGAAGGCCTTCGTGCAGCTCGGTGAAACTGCGACGACGATGCTAGGCATGGAGGCGGCGGCAGAAGGTCGCGACGGTGGTCCCAGTAGGAAAGAAAGAGAGGCAGAGGATGGTGCCAACAGGGGAGCGGACATCACCTCGGCGTCGGTGACTAGCGAGACCACGAGGGTGCTGGTGGCTGCCGTGGCAACGATGGTTTTGATTGGGAGAGCAGTCGCAGTGGCCGAGGAGAGCAGACTGGCACCGTCGGCAACAAAAATGGAGTAATGGAGGAATGGGGGAACAAGGAGGCTAGGGTTTGCTTGAGGGTAGATGAAGAGATGGATTCTTGTAGTCTCCTGGGTCAGATAAAACCCAAATTGGTGCCACTGGGCCAAGGCCAATACGGGCCACTAATGGAGAAGCAATGTTTTTGGATGGTTGGCATTTGCCTAACAAAAATGACATACATAATTTGGGCTACTACAAAAAGGGAATTTTTTCTACAATGTCCAAAAGTTGGCTCATTTGTTGAAGACCATTTTAGTAAGTTACAATTTATACAATGGGATCCGGGTGGAGATATTTCTCGGACCTTGAGGATAAGGTCCATTTTGAAGGGGGAGTAATGTAACGAGTAGGAATGGGTCATAGGCCCAATAACCCAATTAGGGAAGTCTAGACTAGTATAAATAGGAGATATGAATTGTAAAGGGGTATGAAAAATTTGTATTAGGCTTATCCTATCACTTTCTCTCTAGGATTTCTTCTCTCTAATCATCTCCTTCCTAAGGAGGTTTTCCATCATTATCCATTGCCTTTGTAATTCAAACACCAAAAAAATGCAGAAATTATCACAATTATATCATTACTCTTCATAATTCATCCATTCTCTCTACAATTCCTCTTATACAATTTCACTTCGTTATAGTATCTTTAAAATTTATTTCGTAAAAAAATTATGTCCATCTTGGCTAGAAGCATGGGTTATGGACATTTTCTTTTTGGACTAGATGAACAATATTATTATATCTTGAGCATACGATCGGAGTTATTTCAACCAAAACATTTTTTGTTTTGAAAGGAAAAAAAAATGAGTGTTAAGAATAATTTATGTTAATGATCATAATTGATTTGATCATAATTAATATATGAATGTCTGTATATTTCAGTGTGCATTTTTACATGAGAAGTTAAGCCTATTAATTTAAGCCTATTAATAGGCTGAAACTTAATGGTCAAAAATAAATCACAATCAAATCAAACATAAAATATATTATTATTAACAAGGAGGAAGAAAGAAACACCAATGCGTAAAAGATTTCTATATTTCTGCAATGTACCAATTACCAAATACCAATTACACTTTGCAAATATGACATGAAATTTAGTAATTAACTAAACAATGATCGTAGAAGCATACATGCAAGTGCAAAGTTTTAAAGCAACATAAAAAAACGCTCTACTTTTTTAAAATTAAAAGAAAAAAAAAACTTCACAATCACATGTATGAAGACAATGCAACCGAAAATATTATAATATAGCTCGCATAGATGCGATTAATTTCATTACAACACAAATGTATTGAGCTGCAACCTGGTAATATTCGACTTAAAATTATACAAATGTGTTTTCTCAAACATAGCAAAATTACAAACAAATATGAAATATGTTTAGTGTCTAGCTCTAGGTAACTTTGGCTTTTCGTTTATTTTTATTTTATTTTATATTATTTTATTTTTAAACTCTTAGTTACTCTTAGAGTTAAAATAAATTTTTACTCTAACCATTCTTAGTTTGTCACATTAGTGAATTTGTATCACTCTGATTTCGTAAACCATCCATTCTCACTGATATGACAAATCGTAAATTGAATCAAAGCAATCAATTTCTCTTATTTTAAGAGTAACTAAGACTTTTTTGAAACTTTTAATCGCGATGCTGGTACTTGCGAGCCCAGATGTGCTTCCCGCAAACTCGGAACTTGGCGATGGGCTTCCCACGCAAAATCCGATCGAGTGTCACCACATCTTTCAGGACTAGTGTAGCATACAGAACTTGATCATTTGGGTCTCCATTCCCCATGTTGAGAGCCTTCACACAATCTCCATAGGTGCTTATGAAGTGAGAGATCACCTCCTCTTCCGTGACAGGAAATCCCCTTGAAAATGTAAGAAACATAGTTTTGTCATCGTCGCTAACTCCATCAAAGGGTCCCCTTGTCCAAATCCTAGGATCATTCAAATCCAATTCCTCAAAATTAATTGGAGGAACAACAAAGGTACCAAAGAAAGGGTGAGGGAAACCAGGCACAGTCAAGGGTCTATAAGGACTAGGCCACGGTGCACAAGTGCTAGGACTAACTCTAGTCTTGGCCAAAATATTGTACAAAATATCGGTAAAAATTCGAGCACAAACATTATTGAGCATGCTTTTAATTTTGGCTGCGATGGTGAACCTATATTGTTTGAATTGAAGGAGGGAGAAATGCTTTTGGGTTATGGTTGAGGTTAAAGGGAGGCCACCATCAATCGGGATGTGAAAATTCTCGGACTCCAAGCACAGCAAGCAAGTCACGGCTTCATTGGCGAGAGAATTGAGCACAACTAAGTTGGTGATTTGAGCCAACTTGGAAATTAAGTTTTTGTGGCCGTTGCGTTCTAGCCAGAACCACATGGCCATGACCAAGAGCGACTGTGCCGGGTCGCGGCTCAGTCGGATGACCAAGCGAGCGAAAACGTCACGGTCCATCCTGTGATATTGATTGAGTTGTTGGGTAGTGAGCGGGGCCATGGTTGGTTATTGGTGGTGGTGTAATATTTATTTCTAGTAGAAAGCATAATACGATATTATCTATCGTGAGTGTATTTATATGTGCCTAAACTGATTTTTCTTTCACTTTATTGGGACACGTCATTTATATCTTTACTTCCATGCATTCTCTTGTCGCTTACTTTTTATATGCCAATTGTGCCGCGCTCGCGGAATATCAATGGCAATGGGGTACGGGTACAACATAAAACACGAATACTTACGATGCTAATATAGAAATACGATTTTTTTAAAAATAAAATTATAGGATACAATGCTATTATATAATAATATATAAAATTATTTTTTAAAAAAATAATGTAGAAACATAAATCTCAATTTAAAAAGAAAAAAAATTACTTTTAAGTTAACATAAATTATTATAAACTTAATAAAACATACTTATCTATTTAATTATTATGATATTTTTATTATCCAAGTATACAAAAATAATTAGAAGTACTTAAAAATATTCGTAAAATGTATCTAACTGAGATATATATTTGACAGGAAAGCAAGGACTATTTTGTATAATAATAATAATAATAATAATAATAATAATAATAATAATGATAATAATGCAATAGAATTATCTTTAGAGAGTACATATTAATATCATTAAATGAAAAGGATTAATTTAACATATCTATATTTATGTATTACTGTATTATAATAAAAATAATTAATAACATCATTAGGTTAGGTGCATGAATGAAAGTGATGCGTCATAAGTCACATAAAAAAAAAAGAAATTGAGAATCAATAAGAAAAACCTTAATTAAAAGTTATAAATTAATTAAAACTGATATTTTTTATGTATTATNAAAAAAAAAAAAAAACGAGTGCAGAAAAAGTTTTAACTCATTATGGCTTGATTCAGCTCGAGCTAGATTGAGTGGAGTCCAGTGATTATGATCAAAAACAAAGAGAAAAGAAAATGCTATATAAAAAAATAATAATAAAGTGATAGTTAATAAGAAAAACCTTAAATAAAAGTTATAATGTGTAATAAATTAAAATTAAATTTTAACATTTTTGCATCTGTATTTGAGATATCTTACCAAAAACTGATTTATGTGAATTTAATGTATTCGAAGTACTTTACAAAAAAATGTATTCGAAATAATAATTAAAATAACAAATTTGTAATGTAGATTATAAATTTCAAATAACACATTAATTTGGGGTTGGTCGAGATGGTAGGTGTCTCAGTCTCTTAATCAGTAAGTTTCGAGTTTGAGTCAAGAAAAACATAATTGACCAAATTGATACAAAAAATGATAATTGATAAAATTGATAACTAAAAATGTCATTTTGCCAAGCTTTGAAATTTCATTCCCAAGTATTAATTAGCACTTATTTGTTTCAAAAGGGGAATAGTTTTTTTTTTTTTTTAGATTGTTAGGGATAAACTATAAACCTGTTATATATATATATATATATATATATATATATATATATATATATATATATATTAGTTGTAACACCCTAACTAGCTAACTACTCTTAAGTCATAATTAAAGCTCATTAGTTGTCACGTTTAAGCTTTTCATTACTTTTAGACTTAACTTTAAGAAATACTTATATGGAAAATATGGGAAACTTTTGAATTTATGCGGAAGCTGAATTTAAAACACGAGTCATACATAGGATAAAAGTCAACAATTAAATCATAGGCCTAATAGAAAATTGCACAACATCAAACATGAATCCCCATTGAAACATAGATAATACATATACTGAATATACCTCATATAATATTAATTGGAAGCATAGTACAATACAATCAGTCAACACCTTCCACAAAGGTTCATATAAAAGATACAATAAATGCAAAATAATGACGAGGAGCATACTGCGCGCTTGCTCGTCATAAAAGTAAACACCCTAAATTACACAAACATAGGTCTAACACAACAAAACAAGGATAGACATAAATGGCAAGTCATGTCACACTCTCGCTATCGCTTAGATCCATATTGTTGTTGACGAGCGAACAAACTCGTAAGGGCCATGACTGGGCGAAAAGACGGGAACTGAATCCTGGCACCAAACATTGACTTGTAAGTCCAGGAATGTCCTGTCCGATAGGATGGTCCACTACGTTATGGTTGGTCAGGTGGAGTAGGATCCTCCACAAGGCTCTCTACAAGGTCCTCCTCAGGGTTATCCTCCAGCTCATCCTTGAGGTCATCCTCATCGACCTCAAATCCAAACTCTGAATCCTCATCCTTGCACCTTCATCCTCCAGATTTGCTCCTAAAGCAACCTCTGCGTCTCTCATGACGGCATCCACGACAGCAATCACATCTCTGAGAACTAACTCGTCCTCAATGGTGTCAGAAGCAACAGCGGCAAGACCCATACACTCCTCCTCCTCACTACTAGCAGGAAACAAGAAGGGATCATGGCGATGATGACTAGTGTCCCACTCAACATGGGTCTGGGCAACACAAGTTCGAGAGGTGTACATAGATATGTCAAAGCTCTCTATTGGCACGAGAACTAGGGCAATAACTTGCACTGGTGGAGGCAATGGAGGTGTAGACTCACGAGGAGCATGGGCCTTGGTAAAGGCAGTAGGTACAATTGGAGGCAAGGACTAAAGCTGGCGCAACAACTAACGTGTACTGGAGAAACTCGCCAAGTTTGTGACCATGTTCACGGCCTCAAGCATGACTACGCTCCTGGAGAAGTCCACACTAAGCCTCTAGATGGTAGGGGGCAACGTCCTAACTCAGTGAATGTGCTCCATCAGAACCTAGAACCAAATACAGAGGGTATAAGAAAATGTATTTCCTCAGTGGATCTTTATGAATAGCTTAAGTGTCATCGCATAGGATTTTTCCATTTGGCCTTCTCTGAGTGATCATGCATATAAGGTTTGATTATTATCTAGACCTAGTGTCAAATGGTTACAAATTAATTCTGGTCTTTCCTTTAACCTAACACTTATTAATGCAATAAGTCATAAAAATCAATAAACATAATGATGAGACTAGGGACATTGATTATCCTGGGGGATTGATTACCACCTTGGGGGGCATACAACTTCATTTATTTTTTTTTTTATAGTTGATTTCACTCAATGGTAGCGAACCGCATAAGTTTTTGACTGTGTTAGTAACCAACTTTTTACGTCGATTGAAATGACTAGCTAACTACACTAGACCAAGGGATTTCTTTATCTTTTTTCCTTCCAGTACACTTGGAACCTTGGGTGTACAACTTTTGAACCAAACAACAAGGTTGCCAAGGTGATCAGTTAAGTACACTGGCCCAAAGGACACACTCCACGAGGGAACGTTATTATGAATGGATCCTAGTCGCTATAAGCGTGTTATATTAAAAGTCTTATGGATATTTACTCATAAGAAGTCTTAGATTATCTTTGACATTCATATCTTTTGGTCTCATAGCATACTTAATAATAAAGGAATAATGACATATATGTATATTGTCACACCCCAACTTAGGGCGTGACCGGCACGCAAGGGACTAGTTCTCTTACAGAAGCCTCTAGGATCGCTTTTCATAAAAACATGCACTTTATCTTAATTAAAAACAAATAAAACTTTCCTTTTCTAAATATACATAAATTCATTTACATTAAACATAAATATACATGATAAAATACGCGGTTAGTCTAAAGATCCTGCTTGTATACAATTGGAGTACTCTAGACATGACTCGATTATAACATAAAAATAAACTAACAATTCCTATAGGTAGCTTCACCTCAACGTGAACTGCTGACTCTTGCATTCTGACGTCGCTACATTAACCATAAACTCCATGCTCTGCTACGCTACTTCGTAACCTGTAACTGGAGGGGGAGGGGGAGGTTGAGGGATGGGAACTCTGGGAAGAGTCTCAACGAATGGTCATCCGCACGGCGACATGGGACACTTCAAAAACATGGCATGTTGATGCAATACATAATATATATATATATATATATATATATATATATATAACAACATAAAACATTTCTATAATAATAACTAATGCATACAAGCATTTGAAAATATAATATAGTTGGGAGTTCTCTAGATATACGTTTCGAGCATTACGGTTTCACTTATAATGCATTATCCTGGACACACTACCCAAGTATCTAGGCCACGGCAGTTAGGGATACACTGCCTGAGTCCATAGATTCCTGATAATTAGTCTTGGCGCATTACCCAAGTACCTAGGTCACGACAGTTGGGGATACATTGCTCGAGCCCATAAATTTCTAATAGTTAGAGCTAATCTACATGATACATGACATCAAGCATCACGGGATTTCATGTTCGGGCTTTATAGTCTTGCCCTAAATCTATATGAATCATATTCTATTGTACGATCGTACAAGGTATACTAGGGTCAACGTAGACTATCGCTGACTTACACTTTTATCCTAGATATACTCCCACGAAAATAGTTTTAAATAAATAACATAACATGATAACTTACTTCTTATACTGATAGCATAACATGACTTAATATATTTAAGTGTTTTATCTTGGAAAAAAAAAGTTAAATTAATATCCCATGCTTAGGGAGGTTCTCAGGTAGGAGAGGTGTGCCACATTCGACAACTTAAATACCAAGTTTTATCCTTAGGCAAAACCTTTCCTTAACATAAATCTTCCTCCACTAGAATCTTTCCTTAACCATGATCCTTTTAAGGGTTTAACTAAACAATATGAATATCACTTAATACTAATCATACACATGCAAATTTATTTAATGCAATAAAATATGTGGTCCCATGTAATTCAAAAATAAGTTCATGATTTTCTAAAATTGTTTCATAAATATCTACTTTATAAATAAAGGGTTTCTAAATAAATACCATAAGAAAATAACTAATTAAATAAAAGAATTCTTAATAATAACTAATTTCTTAAATGCATAAATAAAATACTAAGTTCTGCCTCCTAAGATTTTATAAAACATGCATAAATAAAATAATGTTAAAATAAATAAATAAATACATAACTTTAAAAATAAATGTATGGTCTAAAATAGACTGTGAAGAAAACCACTCACCTTAATATGGTTGACCGCTAAGCAGAACTAAACTGGGAGCTCCTGACACACCCTACGTGGAGGTACTGCTTCCCCACTAACAAAAAATGAGAGGGAGAAAAGAAATAAAAAGATAACTAGAGCAAAAAAGTCTCACAAGAGTGAGACTTCTCAAGTTCTAGAGTGATTTTAGCAAGTCTAAACACTCATGGAAAACTTCTATATATAGGGAGAGGAGGAGACCCCCTTCTATTGCTCTAAACGATGTGGGACTAATTCCCGATGTGCTGCAGCGCTCCTTAAGCGCTACAGCGCACCCTAGGCGCTGCAGCACGCCCAATACGTCGCGCCGCTGCAGTGCGATGGCTCCTTGACTTGCATCTTGCATGAGAAGGCTACACGACTCGCGCAAGACGTCCCTTTTTTTTTTCTTTTCCAAGGGTCGTCACAATATTCCCCCCTTAAGACATTTGGTCCCCAAATGTCACAAACTTCTTCCTTCTGGCCTTTTGACCTTACCATGCTTTCACTACGCTTCTCTGATGTTCCATACCCACCTTTATAGCTACATGCTTGACTTATACTGACTAGGCATGAGGACAAGGAATGAAAGAGGACACAACTGACATAACTGACTCTGACATGCTTACTTGGCTCTAGACATGACTGACTCTTCTAACTACCCCTAGACATGACATGACTGACATCCTAGAGGTCTTATGTAACATTACATCTTGTACAAATGGGGCGCCTACCATTTACACAATTGTAACTTTACTTAAGGACACTTGCTCCAATAGATACATGGAAACCTATTGCTTTGATACAACTTTGTCACACCCAAACTTAGGGTGTGACCGACACGCAAGGGACTAGTTCCCTTAAAAAACCATAAAAAATTAAAACGCAAAAAGAAAATCCAATAACATAGTAACATAAAATTTGTTTAAATATTCCCATGTACGTAGTCGAGTCAGAGTATGGCATATTCAATCATAAGTAAACATCATGTCGCATAAGCTACGGAAAATTTAAGTTTATGAACATAAAACTCATAATCTCAACAAAACTACTAAATGAAGTCACCTATATTTTCATCAAGGATCCTAAATATGAAACAAAAAACCAAATTTGGAAAAGCATAAACATCGCAAATTGACAAAAGGACATTGATAAAGCAACTACCAAAAACAATTACAATTTAAAGATGTCACTTAACATGCAGTCTTAAAATCATTTCAATTGCATGAAATAAGTGTCATAATTTTATTTAAGTGTCAATATGAAATAGTCTTATAATTATTTCAATTCCATTTCAAGTTTGACTTACAAAAACCAAATTGTTTATGTCTTGTGTCTTTAGTCGTCAATGATTCAGCCATATATATAAATTGTATCACTTAGCCTAACCTTAGTCAAGCACTCCTAATCTTATTCAATCACGGACCAATATGCTATTCTAGGCTAATATTGTCTTACACCTAACAATATCTCCTAACAATATCTAACAAATTATATCTAACAATATCTCCCAATATTGTCTTACAGCTAACAATATCTTCTAATCATAACAATACCATCAATTACATCCGTAACAAAAACTAAAACTAACCTGACCAAAAAACAAATTATAACTAACCTGTCAGTGGAGGTGATGACGATGGCGGTGACTACCTCTAGTGACGGTCGCAGTGTCGGTGGTGGCTATCCGATGGCGGCAGTGGCGATGGTGGTGATGGCGGCGGAACAGGAGGAGGAGGGTGGAGAGGACGCGAAGGAGGAAGGTATGCAGTGGAGAGGCGCGGAGGAGAGAGCAAAGGAGAGAATGGAAGTGAGGGAGGGAAGGACGAAGGAGCTCTATATATAGAGTCATTACCATTGGATAAATCTGAGGGTAATTAGGCGATCGTTGCAAGCATTGGAAAATGTGTGTTCTTTTATATTTCGAGACTATTGCCATCGAAAAAAGCCGACTGTAACTGTTCAAATGTTATGACTCTAGCGAAAACATGTGTCTGTTCATATTTCGTGATATTACCGTCAGTTTTTTCTGATGGTAACTATTCGAACGTTACACGTGTGGGGAGCACGCGCATCTGTTCATATTTCATGACCCTTACTATCTGAATTATCCAACGGACGGTAATGGGTTCAATGTTACACCAGTTGGGAAAATGTGTGTCTCTAAATGTTCCAACCCTTTTACTATAGGATATGTCTGACGGTAACAACACAAACATCACGTGCGTCCTTCAATTTTCCAACCAATTACCATTGAATATAACCGATGGTAAGACTTTCGTCTATCCTCGCACCACTTAGCGCCAACTATTACCGTCAATTTTACTGTCGGGGTATATTATCTGACAGTAATCGTGACCAAAATTAATCCGGATCACCTTAGAAACCTTTATCGTTGGATTTTGTCATGTTTTCCGACGGTAATTTCCTTGTTTCTAGTAGTGTACTCTAATTGATAACATAGTGATCACATGATATTAACTAGGGTTAGTTCTAAGTTAATAAATCTTGACGGTTGTAGGATTTGTTGAATTAGGATTGGTAAATTCAAGTTGGTCAATGAGAATTAACAAAGCCACTAAGGGGAACTTGTGGAATTAATCTGGTCAGATTAAGTTGCTCAATTGGGTAACCAAATTAGTATAAGTGTTTGAAACTGTGTCTCAGTTGTTAGCCCTCAAACTAGTTGTTGCTTAGGAGAGAGTGGTCATGATCTCTTAGGTGCATTGCGTGTTAGTTAGAGATCTTTAACTAATAAACAACACCCCATTTATGAACATTTAATTTAGGAACCGATGATAATTAATCCTTGATCTAAGAAGAACTATATGCAGGGTATTACTTTAATTAATTGTTACATTCTTTCAATTAAATTCGCCTCCCACAACCCCCAATTTACTTGTATTGCACTACAACAAAAAAGCCTATTACCGTCTCAAGATTACCGTCGGACACGACCCGACGGTATTACCGTCGAAACAAATGAAACTTCCGACGGTAACTGATCGACGTGAGAAAAAGGGGTCGACTTACCGTTGGATCGGCTGACCGACGCAAAGACCGCCGGTAAAGCCTTGGCGGGTATTGGCGGGAATGGATTTTTCGGCGATTTTAACCGACGGAAATTAACACCAGTAGAAATATGGCA
>QANU01025488.1:0-12342 GCA_003254905.1 Nissolia schottii | reverse complement strand
ACACACACACACATATGCACCCTCACACACACGGGGAGGTGATCTAGGTGATGAGAATATGCTTTTTACATAAGAATGTGAGAGTGAATTTTTAACCGAATCTTACAAATGAAATATATCAAAATTAATTTTAATTCATTAATTTCTTCTCACTCTTATATGATATATTTTTTTGTAAGATTGAATCTTGACTATATAAAATTAATTACGAAGATTGGATAGAAGGAGCAATAGATAAAAAAAATTAACTAAGTTTTTGCATGTAAAGTCTGTCTATTTAACCGGGTAAATGGGCCGGCATCGCAGGCCAAGCTCATTTTGACAGCCTTAAAAATATGAAATCCCTCTCGTGGCTTTTGTTGGAATAAATCACCATGGTCAATCAGTGCTACTAGGTTGTGGTCTGCTTGCAGGTGAAACTACAGAGTCTTATGTATGGTTGTTCCGAACATGGATTACATGTGTGCCAAGATGTTCTCCCCAAACTATTATAACTAATAGGTGCAAGGCTTTGCAGAGTGCGATTGTAGAGGTTTTTCCCAGATCCCATCATTGTTTTGGGCTGCCGTTAATCATGAAAAAAGGTACCAGAGAAATTGGGAGGGTTGTGCAACTATGATGCAATCAGGAAGGCACTGATTAAATCAGTTTACGAGACATTTAAAGTGATTGAATTTGAAGCGGCATGGGGATTCATGATTCGGCATTTTGGAGTTGGTGATCATGAGTGGCTTCGCTTTCTATACGAAGATCGAATGTGTTGGGCACCAGTATATTTGAAGGACACAGTCTTCGCTGGAATGTGTGCAGCACGCCCTGGTGAGAGCTTTGGTCCGTTTTTCGATAGATATGTGCACAAATAGACTCCTTTCAACGAATTTCTTGATAAGTATGAACTAGCTCTACACAAGAAGCNTTGATAAGTATGAACTAGCTCTACACAAGAAGCACAAGGAAGAATCTCTTGCAGATATTGAATCGAGAAGCTCAAGCCCCTTGCTGAAAACCAGATGTTCTTTCGAATTGCAACTCTCTAGAATTTATACTAGACAGATGTTCACCAAGTTCCAAATTGAAGTGGAAGAAATGTATTCTTGTTTCGGTGCAACACAGTTACACGTCGACAACCCGGTCATAATTTTCTTAGTCAAGGAGTGCGTTTTGTGCGAGGGGAACAGGAGGAAGATGAGAGATTTCGAAGTTCAGTACAGTAACAGCAGGCGAAGTTCGTTGCATCTGCAGCTGCTTTAACTTTTACGGATATTTATGTTGGCACGCGTTGTGCGTGCTCAATTTTAATGGGGTGGAAGAAATTCCTTCCAAATATATTCTTTCGCAGTGGAAGAAAGATTACAAGCGCCTTCATGTTCCTGATAACAGCTTTGGTGTTGCCGATGATATTGACCATAATCAATGGTCTAATCAGTTATTTAGAAGTGCCTTGCAAGTTGTGGAGGAAGGGATAATTTCACTAGACCATTACAATATATGTAGCATTGCAGGCTATCGAAGAATCACTAAGTAAGGTTCATGATGTAGAATATAGACAGGGATAACCTTCAATGTGCTTGAAATGTAACTACTGATTTACTATTAGTGTATATTACATTGTGTATATATACTGCTTTAGCCTCCTAGCGTTTTTTTAACATTCTTCTTTTTACAATGTTATCTTGTATAGCTTAAGATGTTTTTGGGGGGTTAAACCCTATGTAACTCATGTCATGTTATTTATTTTATGCAATAATTTATAATTTCACTGCCATTACATTGTGGTGGCACTGCCTAGAATGTTGATAAATAGACATGTTTATAACGAAAATGATAACTCACGCGAGCATACATAATTGTGTAAATAATTATAAAAAAGGGAACGAAAAACACAAAAATAACAACAAATAATGCATTTGGAGGCATGTAGAATGATGTTCGTTCAAGTGTGCGAGAAAAAAGAATGGTGCTCAAGTGAGTTTGGTCTTGTAAAAAAAAATTTGTGTAGGAAATCACACTTAACAAGCATATTAGCACAAACATTTCACCATTAAACACAATAAACTTTATTATGATTTGAGTTTTATTATTTGATTTTTTTATTATTATAAAAGTTTAATGTGTACAAAGACGTGCTTTGATTCTAAAATTAGGACAAACATTCCACTAAATCTTTTATTATTTTTTTAGAGAAAAAAATAGGAGTCTCTTAAAAAAACAGGAATCTCTTAATATTAAACCCTAAAATAATAAAATTGATTGTACTATATATTATGTTCGAACCCAATCTGACTCATTTAAGTTAGATTGGGTCGAAACGAGTGCGGGTCAAACGTGCCTAATCCGTCATGAATGTGAGTTGAGTATCGGATCCAAAATATTAGAGCTAACCCGACCTGAGACGTGAGTATTTGTGTGTGTATATATATATATATATATATATATTATTATTATTATTATTATTATTATTATTATTATTATTATATTTCGGTTTCCTTCTCTCACTCCATCCGTCAAGATCTCTCATCTCCCAAATCAACAAACCCTAAAACTTCTCTCATCTGATCTCTGCCGCCATCGCCGTCACGCCATCGATGTCGCTTCACGCCGCCAGCGCCGTCGGTCCGGTGGATCCGGTCAACGGTTGAGACACCTATCTCTCTCTTAAAGCTCTTTCTCTCTCTTTCTTACTGGGTCTTTGAATTCTGTGGAGGAACTTCTTGGGCTCTTTGTACTTTTACCTGTACTGGTTCTGATCCAAAATAGAAGAATTTTTCATATTTTGGAGGATTCTGCTTTGCATTTTCTGGGGAGTTTTCCAAGCTTGGTTAGAAAATGGTAAGGGAACTTCATTTTTTTTTTCTTTTTTGCTTCGGTACGGATGGAATTTAAATCTCTTGCATACTGATGTATGTTTATCTGTGTTAGGTGAGGTTCCTTTTTTTCCTTCACTGGGTTTTCCCTCTTTTGTTCATCTTCTAAGCTTTGGTATAGTTGACATGGTCGGGTCCTACCCGACCCGACCCGATCCATGTTCACCCCTTTGTAATGAGCTGAAACGCGAGGCATTGGAAGTGTGCAGAGAGAGCATGAATGACGACAATACGGTGTGTTCACCCAACGATAAGGGGTTGTCGCTGCTGAGTCCTAATCTCGAAATCGCGGTAATTTTATTTAATCATCATCCCCCTGTAACTGCTTTCCAATCTAATGTTTATGCTTAGGGTAGCATCTCTGTTTGTGTTGCCCAAATTTTCTTTCCTTTTTTTGATGTTATGTATGTGAATATATTGCGCATTTCACTGCAGCCCTCTCTGCCTCTCTTCGATTAGGCATTAACAAGATAAAGAAAAATATATAAATAGAGGAAGAAGAACATGAGTACTAAGCTCTGCAGCATTTTTTTTTTTGTGTGTGTGTGTGTAATCTAAAACTTGGCAAGAAATCAGTATACTCAGATCATTGTTAGTTGTTATCCATGTTCAAAGGATTTTTTCCCTTGATTTTGAGAGAAAGATGCAATCGATTGGACCGACAAGTTTCATTTTTATTTTTTTTTTGTAACATCGGACTGCTGTCAGTTCCTTGTTGGCTGAATCAGGGAATTAGTGTAGCAGTTGTCTTTTGGTCACTGTGAAAAGTGAATGATAAATGGATATTCATGATTGTGTGCATGGCTTTGACTTTCCGTCGGTATCTGCGTAGATATTCTTTGCTGATCTGGAATGAAAATAATTAGTGAGCTAGAAATCATTAAACGAGACGGATATCACACCTTTCTGGATATAGATCTGAGCTATACTCTATTGTTTAGTCTTTAAGAATTAGTTGAGCCATTGCTGGGAATGTATGATTATTTAGTGAGAGGGAAAGGGCTGGGCAGAGGGTCATGATTGTGTAGGGAGCAATTAAAGGAACTTAATGATGGTCGGCAACGTAAAATTTTCATGGTGTAAACTTTCATGGCCGCCTATGAGCTTGGTTGTCAGTTTGTCTCATTTTCTGTAGTCAATTCCATTGAATACTCTAATTTCTTAGATCTTGTTTTGAGTTTGAAAGTTTATATCTGCTTTTCTAGATAGATGACGGATCTCCAAACAGCGAGCAACTACTTGAGGTTGAGGATGAGGCCAACAGGCTTGAGAATGACTGTGATCAATTGTTTGAGATTGATGGAAGTGAACTTGAAAATGGGAGGGATGAAACAACGGTAGTTGATTGTCATAGTGGAGGATCTCATGGGAAAGACTACCCTCCGCTAGTTGTAGGTATGGAGTTCGATAATTATGATGATGCCTACAACTATTATAATAGCTATGCCAGGGAAATTGGATTTGCTATTCGGGTTAAATCTTCATGGACCAAACGTAACAGCAAAGAGAAGCGGGGTGCTGTCCTGTGCTGCAACTGTGAGGGTTTTAAAACAATTAAAGAAGCAAATAGTCATAGGAAAGAAACAAGAACGGGTTGTCTAGCTATGATTAGGTTGAGACTAGTGGAATCTAACAGATGGAGGGTGGATGAAGTCAAGCTTGAGCATAATCATTCCTTTGATCCCGAGAGAGCACAAAACTCCAAATCACATAAGAGGACAGAAAGTGGGGCCAAAAGAAAAGTTGAGCCCACTCTAGATGTTGAAGTACGAACAATAAAGTTATATCGAATGCCAGTTGTAGATGCATCGGGTTATGGAAGCTCAAATTCTAATGAGGGAGGAACTAGCAACATTAGTTTTTCTAGGCATTTGAAACTTAAGAAAGGTGATGCAGAACTTCTTTCAAATTACTTCTGCCGCAGTCAACTTGTAAATCCTAATTTTTTCTATGTCATGGATCTGAATGATGATGGACAACTACGGAATGTATTTTGGATTGATTCTAGATCTAGAGCTGCTTATGGTTATTTTGGTGATGTGGTTGCATTTGACTCAACATGTTTGTCAAACAATTATGAGATTCCACTTGTTGCATTCGTTGGTGTTAATCACCATGGGCAATCTGTTTTGCTTGGATGTGGTCTGCTTGCAGATGAGACATTTGAAACATACATTTGGTTTTTTCGGGCATGGCTTACATGTATGTCTGGTCGCCCTCCTCAAACTATTATTACAATCCAGTGTAAGGCCATTCAAAGTGCAATTGCTGAGGTTTTCCCGAGAGCTCACCACAGAATTTGTCTATCACAGGTCATGCAGAGCTTTCTTGGATGTTTTGTACAGTTTCAGGAATATGAGGCATTTCATATGGCTTTGACTAGAGTGATTTACGACTCTAAAACAGTAGATGAGTTTGAAAGGGCTTGGGATGATCTGACCCATCATTTTGGAATAAGAAATCATGGAAAGCTGCAAAGCTTGTATGAGGAAAGAGAGCACTGGGCTCCAGTTTACAGCAAGGACACATTTTTTGCTGGAATTTCTGATTATGAAAAGGGTGAGTCTGCGGTTCCCTTTTTTAAAGGCCATGTACATCAACAAACTTCTTTGAAAGAATTTTTTGAGGTTTATGAATTAGTTCTGCATAAAAAGAATAAAACTGAAGCCATGGATGATTTGGAGTCACGAGATTCCAGCCCATTACTGAAGACAAGATGCTACTATGAGTTGCAGCTCTCTAAATTGTACACAAATGCAATATTCAGGAAGTGCCAAGATGAGGTGGTGATGATGTCATCTTGTTTCAACATCACGGAAATTCAATCAAATGGATCTATAGCAACGTACGTGGTAAAAGAACGTCAAGGGGAAGAGCCTGTTAGTGATGCTAGGCATTTCGAAGTCACGTATGATAAAGCTGGAGCAGAAGTGCGCTGCAGTTGTAGTTGCTTTAACTTCAAAGGCTATCTGTGCAGACATGCCTTGTGTATCCTTAACTATAATGGTGTGGAGGAAATTCCATGTCAATATATTTTGTCAAGGTGGAGGAAGGATTTTAAGCGATTGTATGTACCTCATCTTAGCTCCGATAATGTTGATATTACCAACCCAGTTCAGTGTTTCGATCATTTGTACAAACGTGCAATGCAAGTTGTTGAAGAAGGAATGATATCCCAAGATCATTATATGGTTTCTTGGCAGGCATTTAAAGAGTCTTTGAATAAGATCCGCCTTGTAGAGACAAGATTGAATAAATAAATCAACAATAATGCTGATAATATATTGTGCATAATTTCGTCCATTCCTTCGTTTGCTTACCATTTACACACACAGATGGATCTTTGGCTTAGTTGCTGCAGCAAAGTTTGCAAAATTATGTGACAGCAAAGTTTGCTAAATCATGTCACTGCATAGAATGCATTTTTTTGGTTTAATTGCTGCAGCGAAGTTTGCAAATTTATGTGACAGTTGTTGCATATTGGTTTCAGCAATGTATAACCACAGCTGTTGGTCATGGATCTGTTGAGTTCACCCAACCCTACCCAGAATACAGGTCTGTTGTTTTTCTCCTATAAATTTTTCACTGAAGCAGAAAACTTTAAAAACACATTATGCTCCCCAAAAAAATCTCTACCAGCACCAAATTTTATTTTGCATTGCACAGTTAACTCTGTTTATTTGCAAAGCTTCATAACAAGTTTAATTACCATCAAAATTAAGTTTCACAACCTATGGTGGAGGCAGTGACCTAGAAATCACGACAGACAGCAAGGAAGTACTGGATTTTAAGAAGGATCCGTATAGCAAGACCAATCCTGGTAAAACTAACACCTCAAAGGATATTATTAGAGTTGGTGGTGTTTTTTTACACGTAGCAAGACAAGGCTTGGTAGTTGCTGTTGGTCGTGGTGGTTTTTTACCCCCAAAATATCTCTTTTTGGCATGCTATGTTGCACTTAAAATGGGAGGAATTCCTTACACTGACTGATTTGATTTCATGCATAAATGTGAAAGATTGAGAGTTTTTCCACAGAAAGTGAGACAGGAGTGGAGTTAGATTGTGTCTCCCCCACAAAGCAATAAGACTGAGCAATTTGTCTGAAGTTATGGTCTTATACCATGAAAACTGTGATAAGCAGTGTTAAATTTTAACTTTGCAGTTGCACTTGGAAGTTCTTGGCACTGCCTTATTCTGTTATGCGTGCATTACTTATTTCCTAGCTGGATGAAAAGGTAGAACATTCTTGTGTTTTGGATATACTGTCAGGAATTACTTGATCCTTATGTTATCCTTGTTTTTCAGACACTGGATTTTATGACTGTGGTTTGAGAGGCAACACTCATTACAGTAGAAAATTTTAGGCTACAAGGGAGAAAACTTTCGTACTTTTATCCTTCAATAAGGTTCTAACTAAGTTAAGGTATCTTTCAGTTAAGCTAAGCTAAATGTCTGCAGTATGAAAAGGTCAATCAAATTTCAGGTGGAGGGAAGCAATTCACGATGAAATTTCTTGATGCAGCTGCTTTTGGATCTTGTTACAAAGCATATGCTCCAAAATGGATTCTTCAGTATCAGCTAACCTTATTGAAGCACAAATCGATTATTAATTCTAATGTTTTTATCCATTAGGTTTTTTTTTTTTTAGTAATGCTGGAGTTTATTAACTATTTGATTTAATTATTTCCCTATTACTGCATAAATTTACGGCAATTTTGGGGGGTAAAATAAGAAAAAAAATATAACATTATTGTCAAATGTCATTCATAAAGATTAATAAGATAATAATTAAACTAAATAGTTAGGAAGCTATAATATTTCTTGGGACTTATTTTTAGTAAAACATGCCGTTATGTTTAATTTGTGTTTTTCAACTAAATACTTCCTAGCATATTTATACTAAATAAAATAAGAACATAAATAAGGATATAATACTTTTATATTAAAATATCTATTTTTTGTGCTTCATGTTACAATTTTTTTTCTGGATAAATAGGTACTATATCTTAAAATTAAATTTATTTATTAATTTCATAAGTCTTAGGAAAATAAACTGAGTTTGTGAATGGGAGAATACCATTGTATTGTATGTGAAATATTTTAGTTATTATAAAATACAAAATTTTAGAACTAAAAATTAAAGTTGTTTGTCACATAAAGTCTCAAATTTAAGACTTGTAAATAAAAAAAAGAATCATATTCCAGAAATAATTAAACTACTGGATTCACAACTACGAATATATGTTATGCAATAAAAAAAGTGCGACTTTCTTTTGTTAATGTAAAAACAAATGTGCGACTTTAGACAAACTCTATTCAATGATAGAGATAATAGCGATTTAATTTAAATCTTGGAAATTTTACTTTGAAAAGTATGCTCTTTTTATTGATCACAATAACTAGTATTTGAAGCGCATTACACTACCTAATTTCCGGGTTAGCTCATTATAGAATGAGAGAAATTTTTATTTGGTTACAAAATCAATACATCATATCCGGGCACAAAATACAATAAAAGTGCGTTTTATCAAGTAAGACTCAAAACCGTTTGGTGGGACTAATAATAACTAGTGTATTTTATTATTTTTATTGTCTGTGCGCTCAAATATTATAATGTGTTGATCTTGTGATAAAGTAAAAATTTATAAAGAATAACGTCGTTTTAGTGCTCTTTTTTTTTATTCTTAAGATTCAAAATTAAAATCTTACTTAAAGAGAATAAATATCAAATCACTTGAATCAATTAAGTATTAGTATTTTAAAAAATAAAATAGACAAGAGGAATAGAAACAGAAAACATTTATGTCTATTTAAATCCTAATTTTATATTTTTCAAATATTTTTTTGTCCATCTATTCTAGTTTCAACGAGATGAAAAAAAAAACAAAAAAATCTTTGATGCATAATCAGGGAAAAGTAAATTAACATTTTTAGCTCGAAATTGTAAAAATAAATAAATTAATAAGAAATTAAAAAATAAAGAAAAGAAAAAAGAGACCGAGCCCGCAAGAAATGAAGGGAAGAAGTATAGTTGACAAGAGAGGGAGAGAGAGAGTTGAGAGGCATTTTTACTCTCTGGACGACGTCGCCGAGGCTCAGTGTTCACCAACGACCCATGTCTCCTCCTTACTCTGTCAGCTCTCTCTCTCTCTCTCTCTCTCTCTGGACTTCAATTCGATTCGATTTCATTCTATTTTACTTTCTCAATTTTCGTGTCTTAATCTACATGCACTGATCAGATCTCATCTTTGCATGCAATCCCGTTTACATCTGTTTCGCTCCTGATCTCTCTCCCTTTCCTCGCTCTATTCTTCGGATCACTATCTCACTTCTAATTTCAGCTAACAATTCTGTTCTGTTTATTTTCATCATCTGATTCGCATGCAATTTATTTTCTTGGTCCTAATTACTTCGATTTGGTTACAAAATTGAGGCTGTTGTCAGCTACATAAATTTTGGTATTATTCATGCCAATTTTTATTTGATTGCTTTGTAATGTATAATGATGTGCATCATGCTCCATTTTTCCCTCTCTCTTCATCATTCATTAAATATGTGAAAAATAAAAACCTTGTCTGTGTGTTCCTTTTAGCAATGATGGATAACAGCTAGGAAAGAAAGTTGCCAGAATTTTTGACAAAAAAACAAGGATGATGATCATTGCACGGAACTATGTAGTATACCTCATTTACCCATCTAGAAGACAATAAAAATTATTCTAACAAATAAACTCTGGCAAAAACTCTAACAAATGTATGCTTCTTTTTTCTCCTTTTCTTTAAGAAGATGAAGTAGGTTGTTTAAAGGAAAAGTTCTGATGGTGTACCGTGTGCTTTTATTAGGAGTCATGCCCTTCTGTGAAGAACATCATTCTTCTGGATTCTGATGGGAAGCGTATAGCGGTCAAATATTTCTCAGATGACTGGCCGACAAACGCTGCTAAGGAAACTTTTGAGAGAGTTGTGTTCACCAAGACTCAGAAGACCAATGCCCGCACAGAGGGTGAGTGATTGGTTCCTTCGCAACGGTTCTTTTTCTGTTCTTTGGTATGGTTAATGGCAGTGCAACAATTCATGATCAAGTATCTCATTCGCGTTTGGTCAATATCTGCCTATGATTGAAATGAATAGCTAATCAATACTTTGTATATAAGTTCATCTAATGTATTGATTTCACTTTTATTGCCTTTATGAGTGACAGCGGAAATAGCAATGTTTGAGAATAACATTGTTGTTTACAAGTTTGTTCAAGACCTTCACTTCTTTGTTACTGGGGGTGACGATGAAAACGAGCTTATCTTAGCGACGGTCCTGCAGGCGTTTGTTGACACTGTTGGCCTCCTGCTCAGGTTGTTTTCTTATACCTAACTATTAATCTATGTTTGCTCATTTAAAGGTATTATGAATTTATCACTGTTGACACAGTAGTCCTTGATGGTTTTACTCACTTCCCCATTCTCTCCTCCAGAGGCAATGTGGACAAGAAGGAAGCACTTGAGAACTTGGATCTCATCCTATTGTGCATTGATGAAATTGTTGATGGCGGGTAGGCTTATGTTTTCTGTGATGCACTTATCTTTTCAATTGCTTGTTTTTTAGCTTCTCTAAATCCTGTCTTGTTCTTCCCCCTCCTTCCAAACTACAAATTAGAAGTGCTATGTAATTAAATGATTGCAATTGAATTCTAGTCATATAGTCAAAACCTTCTTTCAAGTATTATTCTGCTACGAAAGAGCATACATACCAGAGTTTGGAACTTTCATAGTTCATCATGATACTATTCAATTCTATAAAATTTAAATGCTATAGTATGAGCTTACATCAGTTTTTTTTACAGCCTTTGAATAATTATGTACCAGTCCATTAGCCTTATCTAGTGGTCACTGTGATATAGCAAATGTCACTTGCATAATTTTTATTCAGTATGCTTAGCCAGATTAGGATATGAATAGATAATGTTTCAGCTGAAAAAATTACTGAATTTTTCATATGATGACATCTATTTTTTTTTCAGTTATTTTTATTGTTAAGCCAACTACATGCACCTGATTGGTTTGGACCCATTATATTGTCCATGTTCTTGAATGTAAAAATGCCACTTAGAATGAGCACAAGGTTAAATGCACGTTTCTTTGAAGTTTGTAAACATGTGCTAAGCCACACACTTTAGAGATCATGGTTCTTAAAAAGGGTGACATAAATCTTGGGTAAAATGCACAATAATAATTATGGTATATTGCTGCTGCCATTGTGATTTCACTAGTTATACTACTGAAATTTCAGTGGAATCATACCATAATTCACATTTATCTCGAAATGGCATACATCAGTAAGGAGGTTCCACGTGCACAAGCTCCCCCTATGACCTTCTCCTGCCCCCATAAGAACCCCTTCACTCTTCCTCTGTCCTCACTGTTTTCTCCCTATGTGTATACCTCTCTCATCTAGCCTTTTCCTCATTTTCTAAACTTTTGTCTTCATATTTTTGTTGAGCAGTATCATTCTGGAAACTGATCCAAATGTTATTGCTGGGAAAGTTGCAAGTAATATCTTAGATTCTGGTGCTCCTCTGTCTGAACAGGTATCTTGCATCCTTCATTTTACTACCAGAAAAACGAAAATTGAAATGAGAATCACTTATTTAACTCCTATTTCTTTGTGTTGCAGACACTAAGTCAAGCATTGGCCACAGCCAGGGAACATTTTGCAAGATCCCTTCTTAAATGATCCATATGGCATTTGGCAGTGGAGGAACCTTATCTTTTTGCTTTTCATAGAAACGTTTATAAAAATCTCACTTGATAACATGGGTGATGATGCTACTTGCCCTGTGAAAATTAATTGACATCAGAATATAGGCTTATTTTAAACATTTCTTTTTATGACTTTTTGTTCATTCACTCATTAAATCATGATAACAGCATGGCATATACTCTTTTTAGGCGACTTTTCAGTATAATCATAAATTTTTAACATATCTCTAAAAGTTTCAGACTTACTCAAATTAGGTTAGCTGAAGTTTAGTGGAATTTGAAGATTTGTGTTCTAGACATATATGCACACACAGACCACCTTAAAATCATTTAAAGATTCCGAGATCGTGGAAGTTAATATTTATTTTAGTTCCTTAATAAACTGATTGTCTGCCATATCTAATAATTTTCCATTTAAAAAAATATACTAACAGAATGCTAAGCAGTTTGTAATGTTATGTTTATGTTTAAAATAAGAATTCTCAAAAGGGACACATTTTACCTTGTCGGTCTTGTCTGTTTTCCATCTTAAATTTTATGTAAATATAATTTTCCAATGTAAGAAAATGAAATAATATGCATTTTAGACATTAAGAGATTAAATCTAATCAACCAAAAAATAAGCACTTAAATTACACAGTTAATATGTTTTTTAGGTGCTGACAGCAAGGTAAATATTATTTTAGTATGATACATTTTTATTGTGATAACCGAAAAAGAAAAAAA
>QANU01025461.1:47612-78324 GCA_003254905.1 Nissolia schottii | reverse complement strand
TTTAATTTTGCCTTAAATAGCATTTTAACTTGAGGAAAAAGTCGGGTTGTTACACATGCTCAAATACATAGATATGGGCTAACCTTACTCATTGGATCCCTTAGAAACATTAAACTCCCAACTCTGCCAGGTTTCATTCAAATGCGTGCTGTGGTATTCGAATGAAATCCCTCGGAGTCCTTTCATTCGATTGGAATAGGCTTTCATTCGACTAAATTCCCTCGGCATCCTTTCATTCGAATACTAGGGGATTCATTTGATTGAATTCCTAAAAATTCGCCTCATTCGACTGCTGAGGAACTCATTCGAAGGAAAGCTCATTTTGGGCTTTCATTCGACTGAATTCCTGTAGGATTCGAATACTAGCTGGAAAAATCGCCTCCCGAGACTCCAATTCGTAAATTATCACTGTTCCTAAGGTTCCAATTGGTACAGTTATGCGTCTCATTTATCAAAATTACCAAAAACCCCTTTTTGACCCTGATTTCCCCAAAAATACTACTTAACATTTTTACAGTCAGATATTCCAGATAACACATAAACAGTCAAATAATTAACCACATACACAGTGGGCTAAGAGTTACCCACTTCCTACGCGGATTTGAGGTTGGTAGGTGGAAGGTGGAGAAAATCCTTGTCACAATGGTATGCTCCAAGAAATTTTCGGAAGTCCGGTAGCGCTCTCGCGATGTGCTCGAACGGTACTGGAAAAGTGAAAAATTGAAGGAAAGCAGCAGAGTTCTAAAACTCCTCTTGGTTTGCAATCAGGGGGCATTTATAGCCGTGGCCCCCTGTTGCTTATAATTATTAATTTGATTATTAATTAATTATTATTATATTACTATTTTATTATAGTCATTTTAATTATTCTCACTCTGGTCATATTTTAGTCACATTTGATCACTCCGGTCCCACCCATGGTCTTTATAAAAATATGGTGAATATATATATCTGTAATGTGCGAATTTTTCCAGTCAAGATAAGGCGTCAAAACAAGCTATCGGGGAACTTGTTTCCGCCCGTTATCCCTTCGCAGATCACTTTAGTTCCCGACCGGGTTCCCGTTTGCACCCAAAATTGAGCGCGGCCTTGCGGGGCTTAACGAGGTCACAACCTCCTTATTTCCTCCCAATTTAAGGAGAACAGGCCTCCTGAATAAATTCTCTCTAACCCAAATTCGGGTTACTTTGTACTTCTTACCTAAGCCAAAGCCATAAATCGTGCCTAAGGCCATCCTAAGGAAAGTCGGGATGTTACAACTGGAACACTACTCAGCATGCCCTTGATCAAAAATCCCGGCATCCAGCCATCTCTGGTCCATGTCTTGTCACGACCGCTCACGGCTCCTCGGGCGGCTCGTCGGCATCCTCAAAATATGAGTCATCATAGGTTCCTGAAGTCATAAGGCAGTGGGAGTGAGAACGGTAGGTTCTCAGTGGAAATAACTTTAGTCCCTATATCTCGTGTCATATTAGGTCGGACTTCAGGCCGCTCAGAGATTTCTAAGTGAACATGCATACTAAACATCCTACTGATTATTATCTGGCCTAAGGTTCTGAACGGCTTTATCTACGTTACTAGGTGATAGGGGAACTACTCTTGCTTACTAAGTTCTCGTGCTTATTAACATTACGTGTACATACATAGCCGTCTCGAACGTCCTCTTGACGGTAATTACAGAATATCAGATACATACATTTCATATATTCATGCATATCAGATTAATCATGGGTTTTGGAATATATGTTATTCCCACCATAATAGTGCCCTCTTCCGACACTATTATGACGGAATAACCTCGCACCATCCAGGTACGCCCTCTTTCGACCTTTCTGCGGTGGGCTTCCACCTGCCGTGTGCCCTCTCTCGACCCCTCGGCAGTGGGAGGATATTGTACCCCCACCTAGCATTGCCCTCTTTCGACCGTGCTAGGCGTGATAACCGCACACCTCCAGGTATGCCATATCGACACCACCTGTGGCGGGCTTCCACCTTCAGTATGTCCCTCTAACCTACTAAAGTGGGATCGTTATTTGGCATCTCGTGATCACGGCCTTTTTCAGAATTTTTCAGCATTTTTCATTCAGCATTTTCAGCAGCATTTCAGCATTTCTTTTCTTTCAGTACCTGCAACATGGCATGACTTGTTCCCTATGGTTCAATTCAAAATATTTATTTATTGCAAAATTACTTCTAATCCTCTTAACATTTTCTTATCATAATGCATGAAATGCTAACAGATTATTTCACATACTGCACATACTGCATTTAGATCAGTTACCATTTACAGTCACATCATTGATTGTTAGACTATGTGTCTCAAAACAGTATCCATAGCAAAGTTAGGTCTCAGACAGCTCAGCGGTACCCAAGGGTCGCTCAGCAATTTCAGCATTATCGCTCAGCAGTGTACTTGGACCGCTCAGCGGTACCAAGAGCCGCTCAGCAGTCACTGGGCGAATCTGAAAACCGAATTGCTTATTTTCTTTTCTTTCTCTTACCCTTTGCTCATGGTTACTCCTTGAGGTTTTCACACATATTCTAACCATCAAAACCTATCTAATCCAGGTCACAGAACCCTTCAGAATCATCTTCCTAAGTCCTAACATAGTCTAGAATCCATGAAAACATAAAGAGACACACATAAACACATAACAAGCAACAATCCACCAAAGAGGTGAGCAAACTAGAGTTACCCACTTCCTAGAGGGCTGTTCGGTGATAGAAGAAAGGCGGGGGAAGTCGTCCTCTGAGCTTCGGGCGCGATCCAAGCTTCCTGACAGAGTTTCTGCAGAGTGTCTCTGGGCAAACGGACAGAGTTTCCCCTAGGTTATGAATTTTTCTCATTTTTTCTGATTTATGGCTGGCTATTTATAGGCAAAAATCTGCCTCCTATAATTACCTTTTTGCCCCTAAGCATAATTACCAAAATGCCCTTTTTAATTTCTTTTATAATTAATTAATTTAGATGATAATCCAAATGTCACATCATGAATAGTATTTTGAATTTAAAATTATTTTCCTTGAATCTGATTTCCTCACGTGGGCTGCCCCCAATTTGACTTTCTCCCGATTCCGGTTCGCTCGTGTTTTATCGCTCGCAGTGTCGGTGCGTCGCGCACTGTCGTCCGAAAAATATTCTGCTTGTACCGTTGCGATCCTCTAATTTTCCTCTACCTAGGAATATTAATCTTAGAAGGTGTTGGTGAATTTTCCTCCTGAGAGTATTTTTCACAAATACCTTCGACCCGTTTCTACGCTCTTGTGTCTGCCGACCACCGTTCGGCTCGCGGTTTCGTTCTTTCCCAACCTTCCCAATGGGGTTGTGGGACTATTATAAGGTGTCTGAGACTTTTCCCTATTTCCAGAGACTTCGGGCTCTCTGCTTAATTTTACACGCTAAACGGAGATGTTTTAGGGTCTGCAGAATCGTCCGAAACTCAGCAGAACTCCGTGTAACAGCCAGTTAAACCTCATCATCCAATTCTGAGGGTCAGTAGGAATCATTTGAGTGTCATCGAAATTTATCACAACTCAACAGAATAATTCTTACAAACTTTCACACGTTTACTCTTACCCAAAGTTCTATGAGCAGTTATTCGGCGAAATTCTTACTAAGAAAAAAGCGGGATGTTACAGTTGTCCTCCAAGCCTAGAGCGCTGTCCAAGCTTCGATCGGAGTTTCTGCAGTGTAACCGCGGAGCACACGGACAGAGTTTCCCCTAGGATAGGAATTTTTCTCATTTTTTTCTGATTTAGGGGCTGGCTACTTATAGCCAAGAGGCTGCCCTTGAATTTACCTTTTTGCCCCTATGCTTATTTACAATCTGGCCATTATCATTTTCTTTAAAAATTAATTAATTTAAAAGTTAATACAAGTGTCACATCAATGACTAGTGTTTTAATTTTAAATTAATTTCCCTTGGCAATCAGATTGGTCACGTGGGAATTGGGAAATTTAATTTTTCCCGATTCCGTTTTGCTCGTGTTTTATCATTCGCAGTGTCAGTGCGTCGCGCACGGTCGTCCGAAAAATATTCCGCTTATACCGTCGCGATCCTCTAATTTCCCCGGTCATGGGAATATCACTGCTTTAAGGCATTTGTGAATTTTTCTCTGGAGGAGTATTTTTCATAGATACCTTTAACAGGTCATCGAGCTCTGGTGACCGTAGACCGCTGTTTCACTCGCGGTTTTGTTACTTTTCGACCTTCCCAATAGGATCGTAGGACTCTCCTAAGGTGTTTAAAACCTTTCCCTGGTACCGATTGGGTTTCCAGAGGCTTAGGGCTCTCTGCTCAATTCTACAGGCTAAACGGAGCCATTTTAGTGTCTGCGGAATCGTCTGAAACTCCGCAGAACTCTTTTTAACGGTCTGTTTAATCTCATCATCCAATTCTGAGGGTCAGTAGGAATCATTTGAGTGACATCCAACATGGCCACAACCAAACAGAATAATTCCTACAGACTTCCACACATTTACTCTTACCCAAGGTTCTATAAGCAGTTATTCGGCGAAATTCTTACTAAGAAAAGAGCGGGATGTTACATAAACCATTCCCTATCACCCTAAGGAAGGGTGCCCTCATTTGGTTCAATGAACTTCCACCTAAGTGCATTAAAACCTTTAATAACCTGGCCAAACCCTTTCTGGAAAACTTCACCACGTGGAGGACAAAACCCAAGACGGTAGTAAGCCTCTTGGGAGTTATATAAAAGAATAAAGAAACACTCTGTCAATGCTTGGACCGCTTCTATTAAGAATGTGCGAAGATAGAAGACCTCCAACCTCAGGCAGTATTAATGGATCTCATCAACGGACTAAAAATGGGGAACCCATTTGCTAAAAAAAAAAATTATCTAAAAGGCCTCCACGAAGCCTAATTGAAATCTAAGAAAGGGCAGATGAATATTTATACCAAGAAAAAGGCATGTGGGCCATTAAGATTGAACCTTTCAGGGAACCTAATAGAAAATTCTGCCAGTCTCCATGTTTAGAACGACCACGCATCGACCATCCACAGATAGTTAAGGAGGAAAGGTATACCAATTACACCCTCCTTATTGTAACCCTCACACATTTGTACAAAGAAATTCAACACAAAGATAGATTCCCCAAACCTAAACCCATCCTTTTAAGGCCAGGAACAGACACTAAGCTCTTTTGCTATTTCCACTCTTACGGCCATGACACCGAGGAGTGCGTGGACTTGAAAGATGAAATGGAAAAATGGGTGTGCAGTGGAAGGCTCGAGCAATACATTGTGCAAGAAAGAAAGAGAAGAATGGATAACAGGGACCAAGACAGAAGGAACTTCGCTAGGGACAACCGCAAGAGCAGAGATAATCCCAAGGAGCGAAGAGATAGAGACTCCAAGAGATCTAACACCACAAGAATCATAAATACCATAGTTGAAGGGTTTGCAGGAGGAGGTTCCACAAGATCAAATCAAAAAAGGCACTGCCAAGAGGTGCTTCACCTTGACAGAGAAACAAATAACAAGGTCCATGGACCTAGACACCTCCCTGACATCATGTTTACCAGGGAAGATTACTCTCACACCACTCCAGTACACGATGATCTAATGGTCATCTCTGCCACATTAGTCAACGCGATAGTTAGAAGAGTACTACTCGACTAGGGGAGTTCAGCGGACACCATCTTCAGAAGTTGTTTTGATCAACTCGGCCTAAAGAATTCTGACCTAGAACAATACCCTGAAGACCTTGTGAGCTTCTCAGGAGAAACAATCTCCCCAAATGGGTATGTGTCCTTGTACCTTGTGTTTATTTTGCGAATTCTTTACTAAGGGAAAAAGCGGGATGTTACAACATGGTGTTGGCACCTGGAAAGCCAACCAAACCACCATCAGAAACCCATAAAATAAATCTTTTAGCCGGTAGGCTTCGCGATAGCAACTCTGGCATCGCTACGGCGCTTTAGCATCACCACGGTGTCGTATGGACCAACATAGGCCACCACCAACGGCGACAACGTCGTGGCCTACTACCCTAGGCCATCCTAAAAGAAGGAATGGCTACCAACCAAAGAGGGAGAGAAAAAATGAGCAGAAACTCGTTCTAATAGGGAAGAAGAGCTTCAGACTCTGAGCGAGTTGGAATGGGGGAGGAGAGCTCTATTTATAGGAGAATGGGTGGCCAAAGGGCTGGGCCGGGCCCTCTCCTAGCCCAAAAAATGCAAAAATGTGCATTATGACATGCGTCTCATGTGAGATACACACGGCATCTCGCGCGAGATGCATCCCCTTTTTTTAGGGTCATCACTGAGAGGTACCGGGACAAGAAAATTCAGACAAAGTTCCCTATTCATTAAGAAAGGGAAAAAGCTTTGAGTCATGATATTTCATGGCATTATCACGTCAAAAAACATTAATCACCTTTGAAAATTTAGTTTTAATGATTTTGGAAAAGTTAATATAGTTTTCATGCAATTCATGATGATTCTTCATTAGATATATCCAAGTATAACTTGAATGATCATCAATAAATATGACAAAATACAGTGATCCTCCTATTGTGGGTGTGGGAGTGGGAGCGGGTCCCCAAATATTAGAGTGCACTAAATCAAAAAGAGAATCAAAAATGGATTTATTGTTATTAAAAGATAAAGATGGTTGTTTAGCAGTTTGACAAGAAATGCAATCAAAAGATTCATTAATAATACGTCCTAGAATTTCTGCAGAGAGGAGATGGTGTATTTTCCCTAGCGAGCTATGAGCAAGACAATGATGCCATAGTTTGAGGGAAGAGGATGTGGAGGCGGCACATAGATTGGATGGAGAAGGAACATGAAGACTAGTGAGCTCAAACAACCTTCCAATCTTACATCCAGTCCCGATGATTTGTCTCGTCTGTGGGTCCTACACATAGCAACCAGAAGCAGAAAAGGTAACTTCATATCCAAGATCACCTAATTGAACGACATGGATAAGATGTAATTTTAACTTAGGGATAAGATGTGTTGCAGGCAATGTGAGATTAGTTGAGGAGATGGAGCCCTTATGACTAACATTCATAAGAGACCCATTTACAGTTTGTATAGCCGGTGCAATGTCAGTGGTAGTCATGGAAGAAAAATTATGCTATGCAGATGTCATGTGATTACAACATGTAGAATCAAAATACCATTTTGTATTACGTAAGGTGGTGGACAAGGCAACAAGAGTATCATTGGAAAGATAAAGAAGTTGTTTCAGAAAGGACTCGATTTCACCTAGGGAGACGGCAATAGTAGGAGTGGCAGAGGGAGAAGTCGGTGTCTTTGGTAGTGGCAACGGTGACAAGCACAACTTTAGAGGAATTGGGACAGTGTTAAGACTTATTCTAAGTAGGCCTTGGAAGACGAGTAGGGCAATTGTGGATCAAGTGTCCTAGTTTTTTGCAGTATCGGTAGACTAGGGCATGGCAGTTAGAGGAAATGTGACCTCTGGTAGTTAGAGGAAATGTGACCTTTCTTCTTGCATGTGTGGCATTCTATGGTGAGAAATTCTAGAAGGATGTGTCCCCGTCAATGATAATGGCGACACAATTTACTCATGTTGTCAATAGTTGCAAAGGTCATATCTGTTGTCAGTTTAAGGAGACACAAGCGAGCTTCTTCTGACTTCAGGAGAGGAAGAGCATCCTCGAGAGTGGGTAGTGGATCTTAATGTAGTAGGGATGCTCAAACCAATTCATAATCAGCAGTGAGAGCCATCAGAAATTGAATAAGTCTGGTGCGATTATGATACTCCGCATGTCACTTAGCATCACTATTATGTTTCATGGTTGGCTCACATGATGTCAACTGATCCCAAATAGCTTCCATTTGGGCTAAGAATTCATAAATAACCTATTTAGGTCCTTCTTTTAGACTATGAATTTCTTTCAACAATTAACATTGATGCGATAAATCAGAAATAGTGTAACAATTTTTCAAATGATCCCATGCCTCTATAGCGGTGTCAAAACGACCAAACTGAAAATGAATGCTTAGTGTGGAGGTATTACGGAACCAAGTAATAATTTGGTGATTTTTGTTGTCCCATTCTTCCAATTCGTAGGCAAAGATTACATCAGTATCATCTTCTGATTTGATAGGACATCTAATGTCACCAGTCACATATCGCCAAAGTTTGCGCCCCTTCAAAAAATCGTGCATTGCCTCAACCTAGTGGATGTAATTAGAACCATTTAGGATAATCGGAATAGGGTGAGCAACCTCTGTCTTATCCATGACAAGAAGCAAAAATAATAGCAAAGGCAAAAAAAAAAATGCACGTTTAGAAGAGAATTGGCAAAAAAGGACTGCAAAAATGGATTTATCTCACCAAAAAACCTTAGGAAGGGTTGGCTTCAGTGCCACATCAACAATCTACGCTAGCAAGCCACATCAATAGCAATAGAACACATGGCACGGACAACTTAGTAGCTCAGCACCACATCAATGTCTCGATCAACGACCCACAGAGAAAGTTAATGGAGCTGGGTGGGAAAGTTAGTGAGACAGGCTAGGCAGGTAGTTTTGGTAGGCTTTATTGGTTGTTTTGTGAATTTTTATTATTATTATTTTTATTTTTTTTTGCAGAAAACCAAATCGAATTAGGTTGCACTAGATGTGGACTGGGCCAGAACAGAGGTGGATCAGGTCTGGGCTACTGCAGCTAGACCCACTCAATACGGAGGCACATGCGTCAAGGATTGCAAGCCTAGGAGCGTGTGGAGCACGTGGATCTCAACACAAGAAACTTCTAAAGGCACGTGAAAGCACATGCTAGGTCAGAACAACACTAGATTTCGACGACGGGTGCGGCGGAGGACAACAAATGCTACAGTGCCAGTTGTGAGAAAAGGAAACGAAGCTCAGGCGGAAAAAAAATCAATGAAAACTGGGCATTACATGGGAGAGAGAAATTGGCTTACTGATACAATGTTAGGAGTGCAGAGACTCAATAAGGAAGCTCAACAATAAACGAAAGCAGGGGAGAGATTTGTGAATAATAAATGTATTTCTGCGTGTTTCTTTACAACAAAGGATAAACCTATCTATAAGCTTAAGTCCTAACGGCTAAATATCAACGTAATAAATAAGAGAATCAATATAATCCTAATTACAATCACTTACAATGAATCAGATACTTACATAATCCTAATCAAATCAAATCAAGTGGTATAATATATCAATTATATCTTTAACATGCCGTAAAAGGAAAACTGAAAATGAAGTCATTTACAAATTTAAGTGATCTTTAGACATCTACACAAAATGATAATCAAGAGATGAACAAAGCAGATACAAGAAGAACTATAACATTACAAGGTACCCGCGTGATTAGAAAACAACATCTACGTGGAAGAAACCTTCTCTTAGGCCAAATCATCTTAGACGATTGCCCAAAACTTTTTTCTACAAATTAAAACAGTTTCCGTCTCCTTTTGTTTGTTCTCTAGCAAATGCGACTCCACATCCCATAGGAATTTTGGGGCTACCTCTTGGACTCTTGACACAATATGTTCCTCGTCCCGAATGATAATAAATCCCTGCAGATAATAATAAGTAACATGCGAGTTGTCAGCGTTAGAAGGTAAGATACAATAGGTGAATAGGCAGATAAACTCAGGGGAAGCTGCAAAATAGCACGACAAAATACTACTCGAAATTGCACGACATCAAAATCCTACGGTGGTTTTTTTAACCTTAACAAATGAAATAATAAAATATAAAAAGTGAACATGAACTTTTGAGTTTTGTACTTACCAGGGGCCGTATAAGACGATCCATCTCGAGCATGATATCCTCCAATAAGCAAGCTTCCCCTTGAGTTTTGTAGTGGGAGAAGAGGTAGTTGGCATGCAAAAGATCGTATGTTCTAGGATAACTTGAAAATGGTTCACACCTAATGAGGATATAAATATACATATATGAGTGTGTATTAGCTGCTTCCAACTGAAAATAAGTATGAATATACATGTTACAAAATTATTCAGGGCATCGGTTGTAAAGTCATACCAATCATGAAAAGCTCCAATCAGTCCGCGGTCATAGATTCCAGATAAAGTGTTATTCATGCTTGCTGGAACTACATTCATTACCCAAACGGGAAAGTTATTTAACGCGACAGCAAATCCTCCACAAAAGGCATTCATGTCCATCACATTGCGTATTTCTGTCGCCTTGATATTCATCAGTCTCCAGTAATGACGAATCTGGTCTCGCCAGAAGAGAGTATCAGATGCAAATTCATCCTGACTTAGACCTGCAGTTCAAATGTTTTAAGAGTGATCACATTAGAGCGAAGGGGACCACTAATGCGCCACGTTTATCTCATTATTCTTAATTTCCAGCGGTACAATAAAACGGTTGTCCTTTTGGTTGAGAGATATTAATCCTTAGTTCTTACTTATCCCCACTAAAAGAACAGGCCAGAGAACAGAGCAGATATCAATATGTACATGATTCGTGATCTGTATAACAAATTCATCGGATACAAGTTGGCGAAATGCTCGACTACATATCAGTCTGATAAATATTCTTCAGCATAAAACCGTTTCATTTTTTGGGTTTTCATTTATGGAAGATAAATTATGTTCTCTCACCGAAGCCATTTTTTTTTTGAGGAAAAAATTATTGACCGATTGAGAAAACCTAGGATTTAAACAGCATGCTTCAACAGATGAAGTTTCCATAATGTAAAGAAAAGATGGATGGAATTAGCACTAGCTAATTTCTGCTCTGCTGCAGATTGTGCGTGCCTTCGATTAAAAACTGGGGCCTGAAAATATCGTCTGTAGCCCATTGAAAGCACTCTTTGATAATGACAAAGCAAATGCATCAAGAGTTATACTGTTAGAAACCACAAACAGAACAAGAAAAAACAAAAAAAAATATTAAAAAAAAAAAAAACATGTATCTACGCGCACGACAATATGAACCAGTATGGATCATATGAGCAAGAAGAAGAAAGCCAAAGAAGCAAAAAGCACATTAAAGATAATCTGAGCTTTTGAGAGGCTCAGTCTATCCTAGTTTAGTCCAGGTTCTTTCCTACCTCACTCTCTTTCCACCTCCATAGAAATATTCCTTGACCCCAATATCTCACATGATTCTCACCCACTCGCATAAGGACAACTCAGCAAGTTTGTTATGCACTATTATAACTTGTAGACCCAGGAGTAAAGGTTTGGTTTGCTAGGACATAGACATCGGAATCACTATCATGGAAATTTTTGACAGGGCATGATATAATTCACAATCTGAGATCCGTAACCAAGACAATCAATAAGGCCACTTGAACAAAATTTTTGCATAATGTGTGCAGATGCACGTGTGTGTGACCAGACATCACTACTAGAAAGGTAAGGAGAAGCGTAATTTCAGAGGAAGGAAAAGGTAAGCATAATATATGGAAATTAGCTTCTTGAACATAGAAAGGAGAATAAACTGACCTATCTTGTTCAGGTTCTCAGAAAACACTGAATGTCGCTCTTGACTTGGAGGAAGCTTGTAAGAGTATGTTCCAGAGTTTCTGACTTGTACACAATTTTTAAGTGGGATATTCCATGAAGGTTTAGAATCATCAGCGACATCACAGACATTTATAAGCTTTTGTTCTGCATTGTGCAAAATGCACGACTGGTTGTCTTCTTTAATCCATATTGCTGTCTGAACTTTTCGAGCAATGAGTCTCCAGCACATTGCTGTAGTCAAGTTCATCAACTTATCCCAAATGGCAGGATAATCTTTATCTTTTCTGTAAGCAGGAGGAGCAGAATAAACAAAATACCCATCAGTGCGAAGAAGGCGATTCAACTCTTTCAGCAAAATCCCATCTGCAGAAAAGATGAATAAATAAATTAGGAAACAGTCAACTGATCCAATTAGGGAAGGATAACCCCGCCAACATTTGTAGCATTGGCATATACAGCGCACCTATTCTATAAGGTATCCTGATTAAATTCACAATGGAAGTAACAAATAGGTCCAACTGAGCAAGACTTCGTCCAGCAAATTTATATTGGCAAAAATACATGGCTCCTATTCTACCAGATAATTCTGTAGAAATGACAATGATGACTACAATAATTACGAGGAGACGTGTCTCTAAACAAGACAATCTGAACTATATTGTGAGTAATGATGTGAGCACTTGAATTTTTTTCCCAGTTCTTTTACTTTGACTTGATTTACAGAGTCTTAAAGCAGAAGTATTAAAAATCCACTGCTACTTTTGAAGTGTTATATATTAAAGAGGAAACTATATTTAAGTCCCTGAAAGTGTAGGGTCTTAGACTGTTAACAGATTAGTCCTACAGACAAAAAAAATGCATACACATTAGTTCTTTCAGGAATTAATATGTTAAAATCTACCACAGCTTCAGGGACTAATGCATATGCATGTTTTCTTTTAGGGGTCAATCTGTTAAGACCCTGCACTTCCAAAGGTAAAATTGTAGATTTTATCTATATTAAATACATACTTTCTACAGGTATAACAGAAAATTGCAGCTTGAACAAATGAACACAACAAGATGTTAGTGTGTAACGTATTCAACAGCTAAACTCCTACAACATATAAGTGTAGCCCCATAAAAATGCTTGGAGACTTGTATCAACACATTGTCAAAGACAGGTTGAAATCAATTTTAAGAGGCTAAAAGTATTATAACAGTGAGTTGTAATGCAGTGGTTGGCTTGAGTCAAACTAACTAGCAATTTTTGATATGGTAAAACAAAAATCACCACCTTTAGTTAGAGCACAGCATTTATAGTCAAATTGAGGGTAGACTACTATATTGGTCCCTGAAATATGACTATTCAGTCAATAAATTAATCAAACTTGCTTCACGTTATTCTTTTACTATCTCGGGTAGGGACTAACACAACGAGATTGAATAATTCAAGGACTGAAGCATACACAAAGTATAAATCAAAGACTAAATTACAAGTAAGGTGCTATTCCAACAATGAAAATACCATTTTTCTTGTAGAGTTATATAGATAACATTGCATCAACATTTGTCATGCTAAATATAAAGTTTGCTAAGAGTAAATGCATGTGTATATTTGATATCGCTATGAAAATCATCTTCCAATTTCAAGTTGCAATCAAATACCAATATAAACATATAAGGAAAGCCAATTACCATTCTCATGGAAGTCTATGCGGCATCGTGAGCAGTGAATCATTTCAAATGACCCAGTAGGATACGGTAGTTGTTTTGTGGACAAGGCAGAGATCATTGCACCAATCCCTCGCTCTAATGCGAATTGGATCTGATTTTCATGACCATCCTTGGGGGCAAAGGACATTGTTCGAATATCCAAGGGAAGAAGATAAGCTGAAAAGCTGGCCACGCCACATCCAACATCCAGAACTTGAACTACCCCTGCAGAACGCAGATCACCAGTCTCATTTGTAATCATATTACCTAACCTGCATTCAAAAAGGAAGGGAGATTTCAGGAAAAGGTCACAAAAATTAGCATCATTGAGAAACCTTTAAACTACTCAATATACAATGCAATCATTCCATGCTGATGTTAGTTTGGGGAACCAACCAACATAATTACACCAAAGCTATAAATGATAACTAAAGAATTATATCACTATAATAAATCCTTAAATGCATTTAAAAAAAATTAAGTAAAAAAAAAAAAAAACACTCATGATCGATTAGCTGCATCTGGTTTCAGCCTATTTCATTAACATCAATCACATTGCAACAAAGCTAAGGCCTGAAAAACGTTGCCATTTGCATATCATTGACTTCTTCTGTTATGACTTGCATTTTGAGGCTATAAACACACAAACAAGCATTGAAAACATAGATTTCCATTCCAAAGGCCCAACTGTAACTTTTCCATCATTAAGTTGACCGCTATGGTACAGTTTTCAAAACAACCTCGTCATTGTGGTGCCACTAGCTCTGAGAATTTTCATTCTTGTGTGGATGAACCTTTTTAATAGGAAAATCGAACATTGTTTCTTTCGTAGGTTTATGTATCGGATTCAAAAGCATAAGAACAAAACTTCCCATGACAGACTATCTTTTGGATTTTAAAAAGAGTTGAATTCAACTTGTTTACCCTATGCCTGAATTGAAAGAATATGGAGGAAAGAATATTTTAAAACTTTGAAAATCTCTCTAGTTTTCTAACAGAGAAAAGGATGGAAGAAAGAAAAGCATACTATAACAACAACCCAACTTTGTCCCATTAGGTGGAGTCGGCTGCTTGGGTCAAACGATATCATAGTGTCTTGTCTTAAAACTATAATTATCAAAAAACCATTAAAATCTATTTTATTTTATGGTATTGCCTAAAGTTTTTCTTGGTCTCTCTCAACCTCTAGCTATTAGGCTACCATTATTTTGCCGTACTTTCCTTACTAGGGCACTACTAGTCTTCTCCACACATGACTAAAACATCTACGACAAGATTCTACCACCTTTCTCACAATAGATGATAATTGAACTTTCTTTCTAAAAAATACTAATGTATTCATTTACAATCTTATCTTGTCTAGCGTATTTACTCATCCAATGCACAACATTAATTTTTCTTTTGTCAGTGTTTTACCACACAATATTAGCAAAGTTCTTATAGGTGTGCAGTAAAATATTACCTTATGTTGGAGATTTATTTTCTATCACAAATCACACCTAAAACACTCTTCATTTCATCCACTCAGCTCGAATCCTATTATTTGCATCTACCTCTATTTCTATGGCATTTTGTATAATGGACCAAAGATACATAAACTATGTGACTTGTGGTTTGGTATGTTCTCTAAATTTCACCTCAACACACCTTGTGCTAAACTTAAATTCCCTATGCTGAAGCTTGTCTCCATAGCACAAAATTTCTATTTATTTACTCTTTCAACTCTCAAACTAGGTTTATATTATCCGCATAAAGCATGCAATGTAGCAACAGCTGTTGGATATCTTCAATAAGCACATCTAAGGCAGGATGGCAAGATAGGGACCCTAACACTACCTATGATGTGCTTTGTTGCAAATCTTTAGCTAGCCAGGCCCAAGGCTAGATAAAAAAGGAAGGTTGTGTTAGACAATCGACAGCCAACGTAAAATCTTGTTAACTCCTCATGTCACGGATCAGCAATTTGATGGAAGAAACAAAATCCAGAATAATGTTGAAAGGGTTGGAATGGAGAGAGTGGCAAGGGGTGGAATGGATAAAATTAAGTGAATCATGTTTGGAAGCAATTCACGGGGAGTGAGTGGAATGGCCAGGAAGGGACACCTTGTCCTACCCTTGCCACGCAAAGCCTCCATTTTTTTACACTCCAAATTGAAGGGATAAGGAGGGAATGGGACAGATTCTCTTTTCCCTCCTTCATCAAATTAATTGAACATCCAAACAGGAGGGAACAGTTTCAAATTGAAGTTGTGGTTGTGTTGCAGCCGTTGCAGGCTAATGTGGGCCAATGGAGTCCACAATTGCAGTGGATGCAGTCAGTCACACAAAGAACTGTGTCCACTTTTTAAATCCCTACTCTCATCCAAACAAAGGGTCACACAAGGACACTAAGTCATACTATGTTATGGGGATCTTACCAATTTCAGAATCATTAATCGGTTTTTCCTCGACACTCCTCAATGAAATAACAAAAAGAACATAATCCATTTCATTATGCTTTTTATTTGTTGCTTAGCACCAATCAATTTGTTGCATATTTCATAGTGTATCTTTCACTAATTGTATAAGACTGGGTCAAAAAGGTTATGTGGCTTCCCAAACAACTAAATCATGGGACAATCAGCACTAAGCTTAGAAGGTTTTACATGAGGTTAACTTTGACATTTAGCAAATGGCAATAGGTCACATAGGCATACGAATTCTGATTTTTTAAAAACTGTCTCACATATGACTTTATTTTAGGGTTTTGCTAGCAAGTGTTGTCAAGGAATCAATAAAATGAAGGTTTTCATTGTCAAGGCATGGTTGCAATGAAGTCACTAAATCATTGAAAGACCATTTATCCAATCAGCAGATTCAGCACGGCAGAGAAAACGAAAACACGAACAGAAATAAGTCAATTACAGCTACCTCTCTATGTACTCGGACGCCCCATGCTTGAAATGGGTACCACCACCGGGAAACCACCAGAGCCGATCCTTCTCGTGGACCCAATTTTGGCCTCCTTTGACTTCCGCAAGATGTGTATGATTCACATTGCTTCGCCAAACATAATCCCGGCTAAGAGGCCATCTGATAGGTATTTTATAATCTTTTGGCGGAGGAACCAAACAAAATAAGCGCTTCTCGAGCGGAGGGCAGTGTCTCTCCAGCTCTTCTTTTCTAGAAAGATCAAGGTTTGGGATCAATGTTGCCACATAGGAAATATCATGGCAGGGAATATACTCATTGAACATCAAAGGGCATACATCCACCCCAGTTTCTGGAATCACTAAGGGCGTTCTCCGGTAAGTCAGAGACACCTTGTTAGTAAATCTGGTCCCTGCAAGAGTTAGAAACACTTTTGCATTAGTCACAAAGCATATATATCTGAAACAACAAGGTGCTAAACATAAATTTTCAAGAGTTTTGCTAAGGGGAAATTGATATTAAAAAAAAATCAATAAATCGAAACTTTGTATAGAAAATATAAACGTTTCAAAATTTCAATGCATTAAATGCACTTTTCTATTTTAGACTTCTTAAACAAGTGCCCTTGGGGGCAAGGGCACTTGCTATCAAAATCTAATTTTCAAATAACACAGAATGCGATATCTCCCCCTACAACTTTAACTATCAACTGAACACACCTCAACCAAACAAAGTAGATTCAAAAGGAAAGGAAAAAAAAAAAAAAGCAACTGCCTTTAAATAGAATACACAAAATGACATCATTTGGAGAATGCAGAAATTGACACACGACACTCTTCTCCTCCTTCTCAATATTCTTACATCTGAATTGCTTAATCTATAAAGATGCTTAATGACCTGGATGCATGACACAGATAACAAATCCAAGGCAAGAGATTTTAAGAAACAGTCATGATGTGACATTGTTAGAAATTGGTACAAACAAGGATGTGAAAAAAGGAAGGAGCTTTGAACTAAGAGCGGAGAGCTGAAGAGGTACCATTGTAGGAGGAAAGAAGAGCAGTAGAAGTGGAAGAAGAAGAATGAGAGGCAAGCTGAGAGACGTAAAGGGGAGCATTGTTGCCAAAGAGAGTGCCGGCATAGAAGGAGACAATCATTAAGAGCAGAGCAGCCATTATCATCTGCCCAGATTTGGAATCAAAGGCAGAACCCATAGCAGCAAAACCCCCCATCGTTTTCGTTCCCTTTGATTTTGTTTCCTCTCTTCCTACTTCTCCCACTGGCCTCAACGGGGGCTTCCTTGTAATGATTCGGAGAGAAGCTGCATCAGTGCATGAAACAGACAGGGAAAGGATTCGGAGTTGTGGCACACACTTGCCTCCTCGGTCGAGTTTCAGATCGGTGAAACTTAGTTTTTTTCGTTTTTTTTTTCTTTTTCTTTTTTTTTTTTTTTCCTTTGCAAGTGTGACTCTGAGATTGATTCATCTTCCCGTATTTATAGTGAATTTATATCGGAGCGGGGACAGTTGGCACGAGCGGTGCACGTGGATTGCAATTCGACACATTATTACTTTTATGTTTTTCACCAGATCAAAAGTAGGCTCTTAATCAACTCGACATGTACAACTCGACATGTAAGAGCTCTGTTACACGTACACCAAAAATCATACATCATACATACATCTCATATTTATATACATAACGTGTGTGTTTTAACTCATGTAATGTTTGTGTACTTAATTAAATATAGTTAAGAGTATCATTTACAAGTTTGTAATGTTTATGCACTCATGAGAATAAAGTTTGTGCATTATTAATGGTATATGTATGGGTATATGAAATTGGGTGTACATGTAGCATTTTTGGATATGTAAACCTCTTATATAAATAACCATAAATGTTAATCTTACTTGAGGTTAAAGTAGTTTCCCAAACCTGCACTTTATGTTACATTTTAAGTTAGTTCATATATTTGAGTTCTTATTATAGTTATATAAACTTTTTACAATAAATTCCTCCCGATTACTCCCAATTATGGCATCATTAAAATCGGCTTGAGTTAGTTAAAATACTTTTACCATTTATGAGTGAGAACATGGAATGAGAAAAAAAAAAGATTAGAGGACAAAAAGACAAGTGGACAAATATACAAATGAAGGAACAATTATTATTGAATAAGAGAAGATGGCAGGTCTGTGACAAGTTTAGGGAAGAGAAGAGTTGGAGATTTTATTTTTTTTAATTTGAAAATGAGCTGGGTTTGGGTGTTCGGGTAAAATCAATAGATGAGTGTGAAATGTAGATTATGTCACGTGGCGAACTTAATGGTTAAGTAAGCACCGTCCAACCCCAACTAACGGCAGTGACTAAAAACAAACAAATTTTTTTAAGGGATTAAATTCTAGCGAAATTTTGTTTAGGGACCAAACACAAACTTTTCGATATTACAGGGATTAAAAACATATATAATCAAAGAAATATTACAAAGGACAACAAATACACCATAAATGGGAAACAAAAACACCACAAAGGAAATAATTATGCTCTAAACGTAAGATATGAGTCATTATTGAATGAAAAGTCCTAAATAACAAAAAAGAAAAAGCAACGTAAAGAAAAATACTAGCAAAAACATAGATAAGGAAAAGAGAAGAGAGAGACATAGAAGAACAACATAAGGATTAATTCACATATAGAATATGAAAGATGATGATGGACTCATTGTTATTCTTTTATTTTCGTATACGGTCTAGATAAGGATCCACTTTACGAATGGCAATAGGAATGTCAATGAGGTAGGGTGGGGCGGGGCGGGGCGGGGCGGGTGATAGTCCCCCATCTCCCGTCACATGAATTAAAGTTTTCTCATCTCCACTCCATATTTGTACAGGTACCCATCTATAATTTTTTTTCATGATATATGGATACCCATAGATCCATGGTTATCCATTATCGTCAAATTTTTTAAAACAATTATGAAAAGTTTATTTATGATTTTTTTATGGCAAAACATTTCTTTTTTGAATTAAAACCTATGGACTTAAGATGCAACATATATAAATTAAAAACAGTAAAATGCTCAAATATTAATCTATAAACTTCAACCAAATGATATTGACATTCATTATAATACATTGTAATCAATAACGTCTAATAAAAATTTTAAAAAATAATAAACTTGTGTACGGTTAGTTATATAGTATTATACATAATTGTTACTTAAGAACAAATTATGAAACATGTAGGTACACATGACTTTGCAAAAAGTAACTACATGATATAAATAAGAGAATTTAGAAATCTAACATTTAAACCTTCTGAACACATTCTAACTAAAATTAATTTTTCTTTATTAACATTTCAATATTCCTAAGGTTTCAATTAATGTTATAAAAAAGTTTAATTTATATGATTATAATTAATTTAGACATTTTATATATTGGGTACTTGTAGATATAGTAGAAGTCACTCCGCCTCCACTCTGTTTAGCAAACGGGAATTCAAAATATTTATCCTCATTATCTGTGAGGAAAAAACTTCTCCGCATATCTGGCCTATCATGGGTATTATCCGTGGGTATTCACGAATGTGGGTAAAATTGTCAAGCCTAATCGCTTGTTTAACTATTTCTATATAATTGATTATTAAAAATATGTATTTGAAATTTATTTTTGTTTTCAAAGAATTAAAATTCAAACATATATTTCAATACATTTTTACGAGTATTTTAGTATTTTTATTAATATATATTTGTAGTATTAAAGACATAGGTATATTAGTTAAAAAAAATACTTTTTTTTTACAAAAATAGACAGGTTGAACACATTTTTAGTTTGCTTATGTAAAGGTTAGACATTATGTCTGTTAGGGAAAGTCAAACACGGCTCCAAGCACTTAGTGTAACGTAGGATCAAAAAATATTAAGTAAACAAAATAGACAAAGATATATTGAAATGAATATATATTTTTTAATCTCTTTAATGGTATTTACGGTACAAGATTGTGATTTTTTTTTTTTTTTTGTTTTTTAGAGTTTAAGCCTACTAAAGTGAGTATCTTTGGTCAAAAGACCCTCCATGTACGCACAACATATCGCACCTCTAAAATGAATACCTAAGCAATGAAAAGTCTTTCAGTGATATGGTATTGAATTATTAATTCAATTTTGATCGCCGCAACTAATACCCGTATCGTCAATAAACTAGATTAAACAAAATGAAAAAACAAAGAAATTGGCCAGCATCTTCACTTTCAAAGATTGGAACCAAAGACTTCTGTTTAAAAGGGCGAGAGAGACCTACTAGCTGAACAACTCTATATTGATTCAAAATGATAACTTTATTCGTAGGTGAGGTGATATGTATTTGATATTTCATAGAAACGATATAACCAACGTTACAATGGTGTCCTTTACTTTAAAAAACAGGATGATTTGTTGATCATTCCAAAACTCTGGTTTATATAAGACTATTATATTATTATTATTATTATTTTATTGCTTATCAAGAACTTTTAAATGGCAAGCAACTTTAAATTTAACGATTAAACTGTTTTATAGTGTTAGAGTTTAAGTTGAAAAATATTTTTAAAATTTAAACTGTTTTAAAAGTTGACTGTCTTAAAATTCAAAATAATAATTAGTTTTAATATATATTAAAATAGTAAGAAAATACCGTAAGACAAATATAAGATTACAAAGATTAGAATGATCATCATTAGCTATTCTACGGGAATGGATCATAATCATATTGTCATGCAGAGATTTTTTATTACTATTAATTAGTTTCTATTGTGAGAATGGTGAAAATCTACACACTTTTTTGTAAAATTTTAACATCAAAGAATTCATTCAGACTATATATACCACTTCTCCCAAACAACTTTTATTTTTGAACAGTATTAGGTGCATTTGTTTTAATTTATTTATCAAAATAATCATTTTTTTAATCAAAAGTATTCAATGATTGCAGGAAAAAATAGGACTAGTATAAAATAAATGAAAAAACTGATCATTTTGGTCATTGAAAATATAAGCCCGAGTCGCTTTGGTACTTGAAATTTAAAATATGACTTTTTAATTAATGAAATTATAAGTTGCAGGTCAAATTAATCCTTTAATTCATTGTCATCATTTGAATGGCAGAGACTGAGCTGGTTACTCTTTCTACTATTGATCTCATTTCTTTGCTTCTTTTCAAGAATTGTGGGTTCCAATTCTCGTTTCTTTGTCTCTATTTTGCTACTAGAAATTCAATCAGCTGTGTTTCATCTATGGTTTGAAGACTTAAGCTTTTACCGAAGGTCCAAGTCTCGTTGGCCTTCTCAATTGGATCCACATCCTTTTCTTCACTAGATGAGATAGCTTCCTCTTCGTCTTCAACTTGAACGTTCCTTGGATTTTTCATAATTTCCCTTTCCTTTTGTCTCTTTGTTCTTCTAGCTACTACCCTTTTTTTCCTTTGTGTCTTCTTCTTCTCAATCTAGTTATTCTCTGCAATAATTGTTGCTAAAAGGTCTTTTTCATCTTGTACCATCACCCCTCGTTTCTAGCCATACCTCAAAAGAGCTTTGAGATCTTCCTTGCTTCTTGTTCTCAAACTCAACTTTGTTGGTGACTTTCCTTTTTGAGATTTATGAGTTTCACACACTTCCTTCGCTGAGATGGGTGAGTGGTTTAAACCTCTTTGTGCTAAACAAGGTTTAAATGCATAATTGATGGAATTCTTGAGTTCATAAGCGTGAGATAAAGTTTGAGAAAAGGATTACAAGCAGGATGGATATTGTGGGAGGTGGATCTCAGGAGGGTGAATGACCTCAACCACTTGGCCAAGCCTCCTTGTGGATGATTGATAAGTGTCCAATTTATGCAATTTTGACCTATTAAAATGACACTTATTTGTTTATGTTTTAATGAATTATCTAATGAATTCCCCACTTTTTGTAGGTTTATAATATATTTTGAAAAATGGATGCAAGCATAATTAATTGAAAAATAATCCCATAAAGAATGGAGAAAAAGGGCAAAAGTGGAAAAGAGGTAAAAGACGAAGATTAGAGCAGGACCGCTCAGCGGTTACCACGGCTCGCTCAGCGCGAATAGGACAAATCATCGCTGAGCGGTGCACCCTTGGCCGCTCAGCTGATGTACCTCGGAGCCACTTGCAGCCGCCGCATTTAATGCGCCAGCTGGAGACAGCCTGGAGGCGGCGCCACCCTGCAAAAAGCTGCCGGAGCATTTATTACTCCGCGTGAAATGATTACGCCGCTCAGCGATGGAACAAGGCCGCTCAGCGATAAAGGCTGAATCGTTCAGCGGTGGTACCTGCACCACTGAGCGATGACACCCAAATTTTGCCTATAAATAGAGGAGGCCGTGCCACACTTGAAACCATCTTCCATACATCTCTTCTTTGAAACACGCTAGCTAACTGTTTACCCGTACGTAGTAAACAATGCTCACTAGGTTGTTTTCTACCTGGTCGGAATACCTTAGTCCATAGTTATCCTTTGAAAATAGTTGCTTAAGAAAATATGGACCTGTTTTAAACTTTTCATTTGCATTGAATAATTACTAAAATAGAGTCATGCGTTGGAAATGAAACAGATATAACAAAGCGTATAACAGTACCATAATTAGAACATGTAATATACATCCATTGGGTCCATCATACAAGATCACATAGTGTAAGATATACATAATATGTACATAGATCAAAATATCAAATACATAATCCAGAATACATAACATCAAAATACAAGGGCTATGCCCTCAGCAAAAAATCCTGGCATCTAGCTATCCGATCCATCTCCTGTCATGGCCGCTCATGGCTCAGCTGGCGGCTCGTCGGCGTCCTCAAAATAGGACTCATCATCAGTACCTGAAGTCATCAAGCAGTGGGAATGAGAACGGTAGGTTCTCAGTGGAAATAACTTTAGTTCCTGAGTCTCGTATCAGATTAGGTCGGACATCAGGCCGCTCAGAGATCTCTAAGTGAACATGCATTACTAAATATCCTACTGTTTATTCTCTGGCCTAAGTTCTGAACGGCTTTATCTACATTACTATGTGATAGGGGCACTACTTTTGCTTACTACATTCTCGTGCTTGTTAACAGTGCGTATACATACATAGCCGTCTCGAGCGTGCTCTTTACGGTAGTGACATAATAACATAATCATACATCACATCCACTCACATGTAACAGAATGCAGACTCATACAGTACCTATACTCATGCGTAACATAATCATCAGAATACATATAACAGAATCATCAGAGTGAACATGACAGAATCATCAGAGTGATCATGCTTGATATACATGCCTAATAGAATGAACATATGCACAGCAGAATATAACAGAATAAAACTGCATAACAGAATAAACTTGCTGTGGAATATGTGTTATTCCCACTATAGTAATGTCCTCTGTTGACATTAGTATGACGGAATAACCTCGCACCCTCAGTGTAGGCCGACACTGTCTGGACCTTCCTGCTATGGGCTTCCACCTGCCGTGTGCTCCCTTGGGACCCTTCGACAGTGGGCGGATATTGTACCCCCACCTTAGCTTGCCCCCTTTAGACAATGCAAAGACGTGGTAACCGCACACCTCCAGGTATGCCATATCGACACCACCTGTGGCAGGCTTCCATCTTCAGTATGTCTTTCGGACTTACTGAAATGGGCTTGTTACTTGGCTCTCGTGATCACGGCCTTTTCAGCATGTGGCATTTAGCCTTTTTTCAGCATTGGGCATTGGCCCTTTTTCAGCATTGGGCATTAGCCCTTTTTCAGCATTGGCCATTTGGCCTTTTTCAGCATTTCAGCATTTCTGTACCTGCAGCATGGCATACTTGTTCCCTATGGTTCATTTCAGAATCTTTACTTATCTCAGGGTTATTTCTAGTTCTTTAAACTATGTTTATCATGAATGCATGAAATGCTACAGGTTTTATCACAGATTACATGTAATGTGCATGTTCGGTACACTTTCTTCATATACAGCATATACTTTGTAGAATTCAACTATCAATCATAGATATAGCAATAAATACTGGACTATGTGCCTCAACAGGAGTTTCATAAACATTTTGGGTCTCAAGCCACTTAGCAAAAACTGATGTTCGCTCAGCAGTTTGAGTCTTCGCGCCCAGCGATAGGGGTCTTATCGCTCAGCGGTAATGACCTCATCGCCCGGCGACTGCCACCTTCTCGAATCCTCGCCACTGCCTTACAAAAAAATATCTTTTTAGACTTTCCACGTGGGCTCCAGATCGGTCAGCGGCGCCTGAGAGTCGCTCAGCGGCCCCTGTGCGAGACATGAAAATCGAATTCACCATCTCTTCCATTTTTCTCCCCTTTGCTCCCATGGCACCTACTTGAGTTTCACACATAATCCAAGCACAATAATCCTATCTAATCCAGGTCACAGGACCCTTCAGAATTATCTCCCTAAGCCAAGCATCATTTCTAACATATATGTTCACAAAATCAAGCATCATCAATCATACCCAAAGTCACGTAATCATCATTCACCATGAAAGAGGTGAAGAACTAGAGTTACCCACTTCCTAAAGAGCTTGTTAGTGATGGAAAAGGATGAACTTGAAGCTTGATTGCTTGCTTGAAAGCTTCTTTGTCAAGAAAGAATAAAACCTAGGTTATGGAGGTTTAGGGTTATGGAACTTGTTATCTTGGCTTCCACTTAAAGAGAAACTCCTAACCTTGATGCTAGCTTGTCTCCTTGATGAATTTAAGAGTGATTTATGATGATGAAAGGCAAAGGATAGTGGTGATGGAGGAGCTTTGGAGCTTTGGAGCTCTAGGTTTAGAAGAACTTGGAAAACAAAGGAAAGAAAGTGTGTGTGTGTGTCTCGTGGGTGTGTGTGTGCCGTGGGAGACTTAGTGGCCTTGGGCCCTAAGTGTTTTTATTTTTTCTCGGTATGGTTTTGGTCGTGTTCGCTCATTAACTATTTATGTCCGAACGTCCTAAAAATATTTCGGACATACCGTTGTGACCCATTAATTTTCCTTGTTAATATTTAAATCTTAGTTGGAATATTCTTGAATTTATTTTCATATTAATATGATTTACAGACTCCTGTGAGTCGTGATTAAATTCTAAAAATAACCCAATATTGACCCGAACGTCACCAGACGTCACGAGATCGCGAAATTATTATTTTTAACTAATATGACAGGAATAAAATTACTATTTGAATTTTATTTTATTTTTATCTCACCTTTCCATTCTTAATACATTTTTAATTATTTATTATGTGCCATTTTTAAATGAAGGGAAAAGTCGGGTTGTTATATTCCACCCCCTTCGAAAAATTTCGCCCTCGAAATTGAAAGATAAGGATAAGTCCATACCTCTCAAAATAACTCCGGATAGGCTTTCTTCATATTTGCTTCTAACTCCCATGTCTGTTCTTCTAGTTCCCCGTTCGCCCATACCACTCGTACCATAGGAATTTCTTTGTTCCTCGTCTGGCGAATCTTATGGTCAATGATCCTTTGCGGTGTAAGCGGTAAAGATAAATCTTCCCTCAACTGTACCTATTTTGGTTGAAGCACATGATCGGGGGATGCATAATACTTGCGTAACTGAGAGACATGAAAGACATTATGGAGGTTGGCTAGGTTCGGCGGAAGAGCTATCCGGTATGCTACCGGTCCAATACGCTCTAGGATCTGGAACGGTCCAATGAATCGGGGGTTCAATTTCTGAATTTTCAAAGACCTTCCAATACCTGTGGCTGGAGTAACCTTTAGGAAGACATGATCTCCCTCTTGGAACTCGAGCGGTCTTCTCCGATTATCTGCATAACTCTTCTGTCGGCTTTACGCCGTGAGCACTCGTTTGCGCAATAGCTTGATTAATTCTTCTGTCTCTCGGGTCTCCTCAGGGCCTAGACAGCGATACTGCCTGCTGTCATTCCAGCACAACGGCGACTGACACTTCCTTCCATATAATGCCTCGAACGGAGCCATACCAATGCTAGCTTGATAGCTGTTATTGTAGGCAAACTCCACGAACGGCAATATTTCCTCCCAGTTTCCCGGCGTGTCTAGCGCACAAGCTCGTAGCATATCTTCCAAGGTCTGGATAGTACGCTCGGACTGGCTGTCAGACTGAGGGTGATATGCTGAACTCAAGTGCAATTGTGACCCATATGCCTTTTGAAAAGCAGTCCAGAATCTTGAAGTAAATCTGGGATCTCTGTCTAAAATAATAGAAGATGGTACTCCATGCAACCTTACCACCTCCTTAACATTCAGCTGTACAAGCTTCTCCAGTAAGTACGTCATCTTTATCGGGATAAAGTGAGCAGACTTAGTCAATCTGTCCACAATTACCCAAATGGCATCTACTCCTGTCCGAGTACGTGGTAAACCTGAAACGAAATCCATCGCTATTGCTTCCCACATCCATTCTGGAACCTCTGGAGGATTCAGCAACCCTGGTGGTTTTTGGTGCTCGATTTTCACTTTCTGACAAACCAAGCACTTCTGTACCCAGTCCACAACATCTCTTTTCAATCCTGGCCACCAAAACATCTGCTTAAGATCATGGTACATCTTGGTGGTACCTGGGTGCATTGTGAACTGACTCTTGTGAGCCTCCTGCAAGATATCATCCCATAAGCTGCCTTCCTTAGGCACACAAATGCGCCCGTCAAATCTTAAAATCCTATCGGTGTCTGTTGTCGCCTCTTTGATCTTACCTTCTTCAACAGCCTTGCAAAACTTGCACCAAGTATCCTCACGACAATTCTTCTGAGCCTCCACTATTCTGTGCTTGAAATCACTGCTAACCTGTAGAGGATACAACGTCAACCGGTTATGTTGGCGTGCAACAGTTAGGTTAAGATCACGAAACTCCTCTAGTAACTTCGCTTCCTGTACCATCATATGAGCTATCTGCAATGACTTCCGGTCAAAGCATCAGCCACCACATTGGCCTTCCCAAGGTGATAATTAAGATTAAAGTCATAGTCCTTGAGAAATTCAATCCACCTCCTCTGACGCATATTCAATTCCTTCTGGTCAAATAGGTACTTTAGACTTTTGTGATCTGAATATACCTCAAACCGAACTCCATATAGATAATGTCTCCAGATCTTCAATGCAAACACTACCACAGCCAATTCTAGATCATGTGTAGGATAGTTTACCTCATGCTGCTTCAGCTGTCTAGAGGCATAGGCTATCACTTGGCGTCGTTGCATCAACACACATCCTAGTGCAGTACCTGACGCATCACAGTATACCTCGAAAGGTTCCTGGGGATCAGGCAATACTAGCACTGGAGCAGTGGTCAACCTCTCCTTCAGCTCGCAGAAACTTCTTTCACACTCTGCGGACCAAAACATCTTTGCTCCTTTCCTGGTCAACTTCGTCAACGGCAAAGCAATCTGTGAGAATCCCTGGATAAATCTCCGATAATACCCAACAAATCCCAAGAAACTCCGTAACTCTGTAATGAAGTGGGTCTCTCCCATGTCCTGACTGCTTCAACCTTACTAGGATCCACTGATACTCCCTGGTCTGAGATCACATGGCCTAGAAACTGCACCTTTCTGGCCCAAAACTCACACTTAGAAAGCTTGGCATATAGCTTCTTAGCTCTTAGAATCTCCAGCACTATCTGTAGATGTCTAGTGTGCTCCTCTTCACTCTTCGAGTACACTAGAATGTCATCGATAAAGACAATGACGCAATCATCCAGATACTCACGGAAGATCCTATGCATATAATCCATAAAGATCGCGGGAGCATTCGTTAATCCAAAAGACATTACCGTAAACTCGTAATGTCCATAACGGGATCGGAACGCCGTCTTAGCTATATCCTCCTCCCGTACTCTAATCTGATGATAGGCAGACCGTAAGTCAATCCTCGAAAAGACCTTAGCATCCTTCAGCTGATCTAGAAGATCATCGATCCTAGGCAATGGATACTTGTTCTTAATTGTCACCTTGTTCAATTGCCTATAATCGACACACATCCTCATAGTACCATCCTTTTTCTTCACAAATAACACCGGTGCTCCCCACGGTGATGCACTTGGCCGAATGAACTGCTTCCCCAGTAATTCCTCTAACTGCCTTTTCAACTCTTGCAGTTCCAATGGAGACATACGATACGGTGCAATAGAAATAGGACCAGCGCCTGGCACCAGATCAATAGAAAACTCTACCTCCCGCTTCAGTGGAAACGCCAGAATATCATCAAGAAAAACATCTAGGTAATCCCGGACTACAGGAATATCCTTGACTTCCTGCTTAGTAACTACCACTTCCGACGATGCAAAGAAAACACAGCCTTGATCTCTTAACTGACAGAAATAGAGAATTGGCAACTCCTCCGCTGAAGCTACTGAACTGGCGGTAGCTGTAGAGGAAAAAGTAACCAACTTCCTAGCACAGTCGAGAACAGCCTGATTGGCATTCAACCAATTCATCCCTAGTATCACATCCAATCCTACTAGGGGAAGACAGATTAAATCAGCCACGAACTCTCTTTCCTGCAGCTAAAAAGGACATCGCAGACATACTTGACAAGTCTTAACCGGCGGTGCAGTGGGTGTGGATACAACAAGCGTATACGGCAGTGTCGTAGGAGATAACTGCAACTCCTTCACACTATCGTAGGATATAAAGGAGTGTGACACTCCAGAATCATACAAGACAATCAAGGTCCTTCTATAAAAAGTACACTTACCCAAAATCAGACATTCTTTCTCCTTAGCTTCCTCAGCTGCGATGGTAAACACTCTTCCCTGACACAGGGTGGACGGCGGTGCTACTGGACAATCCCTGACAAAATGGCCTGTCTTGCCACATCTGAAACAAACCCCTTGACCTGCTAAACATTCTCCAGAATGTCCCCTGCCGCATTTTGGGCAAGGTGTACGGGGATTTGCTCGCTGCTGGGCCTCCGGCGTGCTCTGACTCGGAGTACCTGATAATGGAGATCTCACTGCTAGAGATCCTGCTCCTGCTCTAGGCTGACTCTGAGCTCTCCCTGATCCTTGCTGTGGCCTTGGCGGGTATTGACGTCTACCTCTTCCTGCACCTGATGCCTGAAACGGTCCCCTCTTCCTCTGCTCTGTCTTGGAACTGCCGGCCTCATCAAACCTCCTCTTGAACCTCTCACTACGCACCTGAGCTAAATCTCGATTGGCTTCCTCCTGAGCCAAGCAAGTGTTAACCAAGGTGGCATAATCTCGGACACCAGCCACATTCAGAAATACCTTCAACTCTGGCTTCAGACCTCGCTGGTACTTTGCACATTTCCAGCCTTCACTTGGATGCAACCTGTATGTCGGTGAATATCTACAAAGCTTCTCAAACTTCGTCGTATACTCGGTCACCGTCATAGCTCCCTGTTTAAGCTCCAAGAACTCTGCCTCCTTTCGATCTTGTAGCTCCTGGGGAAAGTACTTATTCAAGAACACCTCCTTGAACCTGTTCCAAGTCACCTGACCCTCATCTTGTTCAAACTTGGGCTTGGTTGTGTCCCACCATTCCCCTGCTGCTCCCTCTAACTTCTTGGAAGCAAACTTAACCTTCTGCTGCTCCGTGCATGGAATATCTTCAAAGATCTGCTCCAGCTTTCTAATCCAACCATGGACCAGTTCAGGGTCCATCACGCCTTCAAACACTGGTGGATTAGCGCGTGAGAAATCCCGATACTTTGTGGCCTCAATCTCCTGAGCTGTCTGAGGAGTATTACGTTGGGCATTGGAGGCAGCCATCAGGGCGGTAGCCTGAGCTATCTCCCTAAGGACATCTGCAAGCTCTATCGACTCCGGGGTGCACTGTGTATTATCCCTGTGGGGCGGCATATATAATATGTAGTACCTGCACAGTTTCGAGGTGGTCAGTCTCAAGAGAGGCAAGTACACAGGAACTTAGCACATACCACTTAGCTGGAACATACACCGTAATCATGCTCGAAAGCATAGTGCAGCTCAGTCCTCAGGCTCTTTTGGACCAAACTGCTCTGATACCAAATGAAACACCCTAGCTAACTGTTTACCCGTACGTAGTAAACAATGCTCACTAGGTTATTTTCTACCTGGTCGGAATACCTTAGTCCATAGTTATCCTTTGAAAATAGTTGCTTAAGAAAATATGGACCCGTTTTAAACTTTTCATTTGCATTGAATAATTACTAAAATAGAGTCATGCGTTGGAAATGAAACAGATATAACAAAGCGAATAACAATACCATAATTAGAACATGTAATATACATCCATTGGGTCCATCATACAAGATCACATAGTGTAAGATATACATAATATGTACATAGATCAAAATATCAAATACATAATCCAGAATACATAACATCAAAATACAAGGGCTATGCCCTCAGCAAAAATCCTGGCATCTAGCTATCTGATCCATCTCCTGTCATGGCCGCTCATGGCTCAACTGGCGGCTCGTCGGCGTCCTCAAAATAGGACTCATCATCAGTACCTGAAGTCATAAAGCAGTGGGAATGAGAACGGTAGGTTCTCAGTGGAAATAACTTTAGTTCCTGAGTCTCGTATCAGATTAGGTCGGACTTCAGGCCGCTCAGAGATCTCTAAGTGAACATGCATTACTAAATATCCTACTGTTTATTCT